>CAUYRH010096856.1:0-30788 GCA_963574655.1 Perodicticus potto
AAATGCAAACCAAAATCACCCTGAGATATAACCTAACCCCAGTGACAATAGTCCACATCACAAAGTCCCAAAATTGCAGATACAGGTGTGTATGTGGAGAAAGGGGAACACTTTTACACTGTTGGTGGGACTATAAACTCATACAGCCTCTTTGTAAAAAAGTATGGGGAATCCTCAAAGAACTCAAATGAGACCTTCCATTTGATCCCACAATCCCATTATTAGGCACCAACCCAAAAGAAAAATAATCATTCTATCATAAAGCCATTTGCACTAGATTGTTTGTTGTAGCTCAATTTACAGTTGCCAAGATGTGGGAACGATGTAAATGCTCATCAACCCAGGAATGGATTAACAAGCTGTGGTACATGTATATTGCAGAATACTATTAAGCAACAAAAAAAGATGGTGACTTTACATCCTTTATATTAACCTGGGTGAAGTCGAAACACATTCCCCTTATTAAAGTATAAGAAGAATGGAAAACCAATCATTCAATGTATTCAATACTAATATGAAGCCAGTAGACAATCTGATATACACTTACATAAGAGAAAACTCAATTTAATTCAAGTTGAAGGGAGGAGGCATGCGGGAGAGGGGAGAAGGGAGGAGGAGAGGGGGTTGGTGTGCTCCCACTTAATGGGCACAATGTTAGGGTATATGGCACACTGTACCCTTATAAGGGTACAATGGCTGGAAATTTCTAATTTTCCATCATGTTCTGTTCCCTATCCTTTATCATATTTTTCTTTAGGTTATATACTATTTTAATTATTTAAACATCCTTATTTTATAGTTTGTGGATGATGATTATATTTTTGGAGATGATATCTAATCATTTCTTTTTTGCTCTTTGGACTGTTTTATAATAGATTGCTTCTTTGTGTGTTTTGTAATTTTAGATTGTGAACTTATCTTTCCAGGACATAGTGGAACATCTATGTGATCTAATTTGTCATACCCCAGGATTATAACTAATCGAAATAAAATTTATGTTAATTTTTTGGTGTGTAGCTTCTAGACTATAGAGATGGTGGAAATTCAAACCTAAAACTTGTGTAATTAGGCTTATGTTTATAAATTTACAAGGAAGTTTTTGTCTGTTAATTTGTTTCAAATAGAATAACTGAGATTAAAAGTTTACTTACTTTTCACCTACCCAGGCAGGGACAATAATTTTTAGTCTTCCCTTCTCCATTTGCAGTTCAATTTCTTATCTTTTTATAGGTCCAGTTTCTTACATGCTATCTCAGCACAGATTTATGCTCAATTTCTGAGACTCCAGCTTATCAAGATTCGCAAACCCCTCTTAGAAAGCTGAAATATCAACCTCACACTCATTCTTGTGTTCAATTCCCTTTACATTTTTGTCATCTGGTGATTCCTTTTACTTTCTCGTCAGCATAGCTATGTATTTTTAAATTATGCTTACTATCTTTTAGCCATCATTTCTATGTATTTTTCTATGAAAGTCCTTCTGTTTATGTAGACTGCCTGATTTTCAGAAAACCTTTTTTTCTTTTATTACATTATATTAAAACACATTGATTTACCTGAATCGTTACAAACTTCTCAAAATATTTTTATTAATTTTGAAGGCATTGTAATACCTTCAGATTGCAATAGAATTATACAAGATGACCAATAAATGGTTCATTATAGAAGCTTAGAATGCTGATCATAAGTTAATAAACAATGTAGTAGTAACCCCCAATTTTTGCTACTAATTTCTTTCCTTCTTTCTTTCTTTTTTTAAATTGAGACACCCCCTTGAACAAGAATAGGTTTCAGGGAGACTCCCATAACTGATTTATTTCAAACAAAACAATGAATCCAGTAATGGTTAGGATGAAATAATTATGTACATAGTTTTTCTCCCCAAGAAAAATCTTTTATTAATGAATCCTAATTCTAGCAAGAAAATTGACATAAAATTGTGAAGGTCTAGTATGCAAATTAATGGTTCTGGATGTTTGCTGTTCATCAATTCTTAGAGATATAAAAATGATTTAGCACAATATTGGCAGGCCTACAGGAAATGAGTAAATGCTTTTAAGGCTGATAGTAATATAAATTAGTAACATTTTTCTAAAGAGCAAAAGGGAAGTATGTAACAAGATATTAAAAATATATTTATATCATTTTGCAAAAATTCTACTTCTAATTTTATAGAGTTCTTTTTTATTCACCTATTTGTTCCTTTATTGATTAACCAACAGTGTTCAGGGAGCCAATTATGTGCCAGCATTATGATTATTCTGTAAATAACCAAAGAATTTAAGCATGATTCTTTCCCTTATAACCCACAGGTCTAATTATCTAGTATACTTTCTTTCATATCTTTGCATTCCCACTGTGTCTCCTAAAGACATTAATTATATGCAAATATATTTTATTATCTGATAATTTTTTTTTGAGACAAAGTCTCACTATGTCGCCCTCAATAGAGTGCTGTGGCATCATAGCTCACAGTAACCTCATAGTCTTGGGCTTAAGTGATTCTCTTGCCTCAGCTGCTCAAGTAGCTGGGACTATAGGCACCTGCCACAACACCCAGCTATTTTTATTTTTTGTTGCAGTTGTCATTGTTGTTTAGCTATCCCAGGCCAAGTTTGAACCCGCCAGCCTCAGTGTATGTGGCTTATGTTATAACCACTGTGCTATGGGCACCAAGCCATATCTGATAATTTTTTATAGCAAAACTTTCCACATAAACTCTTCCACTATCAAATTCAAAGGAAAATAATAATAACAGAGAAAATGATTATGTGAAATTCTACTTCTTTTATGAGGGAATAATATAGTTTACAAATAACTTTCAGCCATAAATATCTAAATAATTGAAAACTATGGAGAAAAAGACTTATTTATTTTTAGTCAACAAATAATATATATATTTATTAGATATAACATAATATTTGAAATATGTATATATTGTGGAATGGAGTTAATGAACATATGTATTATTTTAAAACTCATCATTTTTTCATAGTAAGAACACTTAAAATCTACTTTCTTAGCAGTTTCAAGAATATAATATTAATAATAGTTACCACATTGTACCATAGGAAAGAAGTATTTTTCAATATTGAAGAAATGGCCACATAGGACTGTGAATTCTGAAGTGACAAAATTAATGTTAGGCCTACTAGCACCTAAACTCCTGTCCAGAGGCAATTCTTTAAAGTATAGGTAAGAGAACCAAAATAGTCTGACAATCATTCTGGGTTGAGTAGACCAAAGTTAAAGGTATAAGAAGATGAACCAACCAGAATTCACGGGCTCATCACACAAAAGATGGGTGGTACATGGAGAAAAAGCTCCAGAAATCTAAGTAGGGAACCCTCAAATTTTTACCTGACTACTAGAGTACTTGTACATAAGGTAAGTGACCCATAAAGGTAGATAAAATAGATTTCAAGGAAAGAACAATCACTGAGGAAAATAATCCCCAGAGTTCACAGAACCAGAAATTGTTTAACTATTCTTAATCCAGAGTACAGAGAGCTCATTAAAGACTCAAGGTTCAAAGGGCTATTCCTTAGAAGTGGAGAAATATTGCTCCTAGAAGAAAGACTATCTAGACTCCAGTGAAAAGAGTTTAAAAACAAATCTCAATCACAATAAGCTAATCCAAAGAAGCTTGGCTGCTTTCCAGAAAATAATCAAAGAGTATTTTAAAATTCAACAAAATCTGGTAGGCAACAATGTAAAATACTTGATATTCAGCATCCCATCAAAGCCCACTAGATATAAAGAAGGAAAATATAATTCACAATCATAAGAAAAATCTGTCCCTAGAAACAGAAATGACAGATGATAAAATTTGCAGAAAAAGTTATTAAAATGTCTATTATAAAAGTGATGCATATGCTTAAATATTTACAAGAAAGTAGAATCGGCTCCATGCCTGTAGCGCAGTGGCTAGGGTGCTAGCAACATACACCAGAGCTGGCGGGTTCAAATCCAGCTGGGGCCTATCAAACAACAATGACAACTACAGCAAAAATAGCTGGGCATTGTGGCAGACACCTGTAGTCCTCACCTGTAGACTGAGGCAAGAGAATCACTTAAGCTCAAGAATGTGAGGTTGCTGTGAACCGTGATGCCACAGCACTCTACCCAGGCGACATGGTGAGACTCTGTCTCAAAAAAAAAAAAAAAAAGAAAGAAAGAAAGGAAAGTAGACTCATGATGAGGAGAGAGATTGAAAGTATCAAAAATGGATTGTAACTCCTAGAGGTGAAAAACACAACATCTGAAATGAAAAATACACTAGAGGAGATGAATATTAGATGCTGCAAAAGTAAAAGGTTAGTGAGCTTGAAAACCTAGCAAAAGAATATATCCAAAATAAAGTGCAGACAGATAAAAGACAAAAAATAATAAACACAGCATAGTGACATGTACAAAAGTATCAACCAGGCTAACACACACATAATTGGCATTCCAGAAAGAGGGAAGCCAACAATAAATAAATAAATAGATAAATAAATAAATAAATAAATTTCCCAATTTAATAAAATGGTGAATCCATAAATCCAAAAATTAAAACTTGGGGAGAAGAAAAAAAAGCATTAAAAAACTTACACCATAGCATATTATTCAAATCAAATTGCAGAAAACCAGTGATAATGAGGAAAAATCTTAAAAGCAGCATGGGAAAAATGAATTCTTTTTACAGAGAAAATAATAATCAGAATTTTTGCAGATTTCTTCTCCAAAACAATGTAAACAAGAAGAAAATAAAGAGACATTTTTAAAACACAGGAGGGAAAATGTTAATCTCACCTAGAATATTTTATTCAGTGAAAACAGGTGTCAGAAAGGATGATCATTTTTCCACAGTTTGGTTATCTGAAAAGCTTCTATCTCCCACTGAAAGTCATAGTCCAGGAGTAAAAAAATCACATGTCAGAACGTCAGGACCAACCAGAAAATCAGTATGAACACTTTCATAGTTGACTGTACTTATCACAAGCTTGAAAATGCACAATCCTGGGTAAGGAGCCCTTTTTGTGCACACATGTCATTTTTTAAAAGGAGAAGGAAATAGAAAGGGGCTGAAATCAGCACAAAGGGGGTTGCAATGTGCACCCAAAATCAGCACAATGAAAACAAACAATAATGAAAAATGACTGCTAGAAATCAAATTACCAGATCTTTTATAGAAAGGGGGTGCCAGTTTTCATTTTCATTTTGAACAACAGATTACAAAAGAACTACTTAAAGAATACAAAAGCATTGAGAGAAAAAACATTTTTTGGAAGTCTAAACCATTCATTGAGCCCTTCATTGGCTTCTTTAAAAAATTCTTTTAATGATTTATGGGGTATATGTGATCATTTAATATATGCATACTATGTGTAATGATCAAATCAGGGTAATTGGGGTATCCATCACCTCAAACATTTATCATTTCTTTGTGTTGTGGACATTTCAAATCTTCTAGCCACTTTAAAACATACAACAAATTATTATTAACTATAGTTAACCAAACACTAGAACATTATCTAACTGTAATTTTGTACCCATTAGCCAACTTGCATTTGTTCTTGATAAAGTTCAGTCACATCTTCTGTGAACACATATTCCTTGTTCTTTTGTAATAAGATTATCAGCAATTCTCTGACCTTCAGAGAAATCTGAGTGAAATCATTGGAACTCCTTGTCTGTGGGAGTATGATTCTTTGAGTTTCTTGAGCTGTGCTGTGTGAATCTCACTGCTATTTGAGGTTAAGGTCATCTACTTCCTGCTTATCCTCCAAGGCCTCAGTTAAAGGTTTTGCTCCCTTGTCAGGCAGAGTGACAGTGGCCTCACCTGGGTTTCTTCAACAAAGCAACAGCCTAAAATAGGCAGGACCTTCCTCCCAGTTTATAAATTTCTCTCTCTTCCCCACAGCACAGTTCTCAAAAAGGGAACTACCTTTTTGAGGTGGTCACCAAGACCCAAGCTAAGTTAACTAGACTATCCTTGTTGGGTGTTTGAATCTGCAGTGGAGATGCCACGCATAGGAAAGGACATACAATAAGTCATTTCAGATATAGGTATCCATGAATTCCTGCTAGAAACATATTACCGTCCCTGTCCCCAGGAGTATACATGCTTCCTTCGCTGATGTGTTCCAGATGTGTTCCTCTTGATTATAGTCTAAAAGCATGCCAATTTCCAAAAACTGAGAATGGGCTACCCTCTTGACTAAAAGTAATATGATATTACCATTTGTTAAAATTTTAAAATGTAAAGCAGGCTGCATACACAATCTAGAATTATCACAATAACACTGCAAAGAAATTATGGTGACTCTCCTAGAAGTAGAATGCAAATACTTCATCCATTCAGTACCCTGAGATTTCATACATTATCTCTCCCTACCTCACAAACTTGCCGCTCATTCTATACTTTGTCACTGTGTGTCTTCCCTTGGTTTTATCTCTCCTGACTCAGGATTCTGGCACAGCTTTACATTTTGATGTCATAATTTTGTCTTATCTTAATCATCGACTCTCCTTGGCCTCACCCTCCTGGGTCAAGCTAGCTAGCCCTTTGCTATATTTTTTTCTGACTGTGAGGGGCATCATTCATTCAATAAACACTCATTAAAACCCCACAGCATTCTAGGGCAGCAGTGAAGAAAAGCAGCCCCGAGGCCAGTACAGTGCATATAACTCTTCAAAATGAATACTCCTCTTGCCAAAGCCAGTGCCTATTAGTGAGCTTGGGCAAGAAAAATACACCAGAAGAACACAACTGAGAGAGAAGACTGCAGTGACAGCTGACTTGTGCATATACTTTTTGTTAAATTCTAATGTGATAAATATTAACGGAGCATGTACGTAGAAGTAGGAAATGAGAATTTAGTGGTGAGTAAGGCAGAGAGGATCCAAGCTAACCTACACGGTAGCAAGACACAGAGACTGAATAAGTGTGTGATGAAAATCATGTCAGTTGAAATGGAAGGCACTTGCCCTGTGAGGAGTGAAGGGTGATTCCAGGCAGACACAAAAGTTCCTATGACTCAGAACTGACCACGAGCTTGCAATGTTGGATGAACTGAAGATGGAGTGAGGTTGCTGTCTGAAACAGGGATAATGGGGAGGGGTGGGAAACAAGTGGAAAAGTGAGCAAAGTGCTGAGCCAAAAGCCATCTGGAGCCCAGTCAAGAATTTCAAGATTTATCTTGAAAAAGTCTTTAAAGAATTTTAAGCAGGTGACATTATGAGATTTACCTTCTTAACACCGTGAATAAAATAAGCAGAATAGGGGATTTTTGTTCAGATACGGCAGATTGAACTTGTACATCTCTGCTTGCTCCCCTTATCCTTTCTAAAAGCACAATAAGGGTATGTTTTTGAGAAGGCATAAACTCAGAATGACAAGGAGGATAGTAAAAGTGACCCCATCAATAACATTTTGGAAAGAGGAAAGCAGATGGCCAAGTGGTAAAGGATTTAGCAGACCCAAGAAAACTAAATCCCAAACCAACCGTGGGAAAGCAGAGAAGCAACCTGATTTATATAATAGAATCCCCCAAAGTTCAGCAAGGAGTGCCACCAGCTGCCTCTAAACGTGGTAACAGGGACAAGGGAATATTAGAGTAAGGAATGCTGAAATGAGGCATACTGCTCTAACATCTACTTAAGAAGCAGTCAAATACTCTCCTGTCTTCCAGGTAGCTGACCAACTGTCTCTGACCCAATGGGGAAGACTGAAGTCTTATTCTGGAGAGGAGGTTTCTAGACTGGAAGACACCCAGGTGGCTGAGAAGAAGGGACAAATTAGATGTCAACAGACTGATACTGAGACCCAGCAACTTAATTCTCTATTCCTGGAGAGCCCAAAGCCAGGCTTTTGTTTATAAGGTAGGAGCATGGACTTGTTTCCTTTAATGAAACTTCTTAGCCTAGCAAGAAAGTCCTAAAAATACCAACAGCAAAGGCTCCACAATTGCTGGGATTAAAAATATGCCCCCCCAAATTTGGATTCATTTAAATAATTATATATTAAAATTTATATTAATCATTGTAATGTTTTTGCATTTTTGCTTTTCCATATCATTCTGAATATTTTAGAACACAACGTTTTTGAAAACATTTAAACAAAATTTTCATTTACATATTTAATGAAAATACAGTCAAATTAAGTTCACTTTGAATATAATTGCATTTTATTTCTTAATCCACTAGATTAGTGAGAATGAGTTCAAATTGAGAAACAGAAAATATAAAAGTAGAGCTGGGAGTTGGGGTGCCTGAAAAGTATGAGGAAATAGGAAATGTTTGAAGAGGCAGTCTAAGTTTTTAAAAGCTGGAAATGACAAAAGTGAGATTTATATTGAGCATGACCCAGATAAAATTTGTAAACAGGACATTACAAATGTTTTATTAAATAAAGATACAATTACTGACCAAAAGAATGAAAATGAACAAAAATTATTTATATCAAATCCACAACCTGGGCAAGTCAAAGGAATTTTATAATAAATGAAGATGTTACACTAAGAGATGGTGAAAAATCATAAGTGATAAATGTTTATATAATAAAAATAAAATATTTCATACAATTTTTGATAAAAAATGAACTTGGTAAAATTTTTGTTTTGTTCCCAATATTGGTATTATGAATTTTTCTACCAATTGTTTTGCTATTTCTCAGCTGAGCAGCTTCTCCAACTGTAGATTAATTAAAAGGAGTCTAACAATGACAGTGACCTAATTTGGCATTAATGTGACTGTTAATAGAACACATATTATGAGAAAATTCTAATTTTAATGTAAATAGTATTTTTTAATATTTAAATATCTAGTGAATAGGTGGCTTTCGGGCCTCCATTTGTACTCTCCCACAGGCCATCTGGTAGTTAGTAATGGACTAGAGACTGGTCAACAATTATTAAATCAGAACATAATAACTTTTTTATTTTTATTAAATCATAACTGTGTACATTGATGCATTTATGGGGTTCAGTGTACTGATTTGATATACAATGTGAAATGCTTACATTGAACTGATTAACACATCCATCACAATTATACTCTTTTCTTAATAGTTTTGAAATGTACCATGGCATCATGCACATTAGGTGAGATCCCCCCAAATATCTTCCCTCCTTCTCCTCTCCCCTCCGTTCCCCTCTCTCTCCTCTTCCCTCCTATTTCCTGGACTATAGTTATGTTTAACCATTCATATGAATGTGTAGGTGATTATATATTGATTTCATAGTAGTATTGAGCACATTGTATACTTTCTTTTTTATTCTTGACATACTTTATAAAGAAGAATATGTTCTCCAGCTCCATCCAAGTAAACATAAAAGATGTGAAGTCTCCATCTTTTTTATGGCTGCATAGTATTCCCTGGTATACATATACCACAATTCATTAATCCATTCATGGATTGATGGGTACTTGGGATGTTTCCATGTCTTGGCAATTATGAATTAGGCTGCAATAAACATTCTGATGCAAATGTCTTTGTTGTAAAATGATTTTTGATCGTTTAGGTATATACCTAGTAGAAGAATTGCAGGATCGACCCGTAGGTCTACTTTTACTTCCTTAAGTATTCTCCAAACTTCTTTCCAAAAAGGTAATATTAGCTTGCATTCCCACCAGCAGTTTACAAGTGTTCCCTTCTCTCCGCATCCACACCAACATGTGTAGTTGTGGGAGTTTGTTATGTAGGCTAATCTTACTGGAGTTAGATGATATCTCAAAGTGGTTTTGATTTGCATTTCTCTGATGATTATAGAGGATGAGCATTTTTTCATGTGTTTGCAGGCATGCACCTGTCTTCATCAGAGAAGTTTCTGTTCAAGTCTCTTGCCCACATAGAAATGGGGCTATTTGTTCTTTTCTTATTGATTAGTTTAAAGAACATAATACCTTAACCACATGTGGATTCATTAACTTAACTTGGGGGTTCTGTAGACCTGCCTGATAACAACCCTTGTAACACCTCACTGGAATCATTTGGCAGGTAACAGTGCAAATAAATTAACCTGAAGAGATTTACCCAGGGTAAAAGAATTCAAAAAGGGCAGACAGAAACGAGGAAGTGAGAGAATTTCTAAAGCAGGCTCACAATAGAATCACCTTCAAAAAACATTGAATAGAGTGGACAGGGTTAATTAAATTTTTCACCTGGAAAAAGGTTGGCCAAATTGTATTTAGACTATATACAAATATGGAGTGGTAAAGAGTTGCTTGTTTACTTTTGTTATTATTTTTTCCAAAAAGAAAAAAGACAGAATTCGGATGATTCTTGTGTGTGGAAGCAATTATAGTAAAGTGTGCTAGATGTGACTTAGTGGTACCATCTTCTCATCGAACAATACCCCAACTTCATCTTATCTGTAATGGAAATGGAGCACTTTTTTAGTGCTTATAATGGAAAAAAATTATAGCTGTCAGAAATGATAGCTTATGTTACTCTTACAAAGCATTTCCTTAAGCTGTAAATCACCAGTGTTAGCACAATCTAGTAATTTTTCTCCTCTCCTGTTCACAATCTTGTAAATTTTTTATTCTTCTCTCTGTTTACATTTCTCTCGTCTTTATTTCTTTTAATTGTCCTTCTTACAAGTGTTTAACTCCACTGACATTTTGATTAAGCCTTGTCATTAAAAACTATTAAATATTTTTCTATTTTTGAACATAACTGTCAAAAACTTATAGCCTTGTGCTATAATGATTCCTGTTAAGCTTTATGACATGTTAGAGAAGAAAGTTTTTTACCAGTATTTAGACATATGTAATAATAGTCATTAGGAGTTTTAAATTTTATTTAATTTTTTTTACTTAATTCTTATTAAATAATAACTATATGCATTTATGGGGTACTATGTGTTGATTTGCTATACAATGTGGAAAGACTTTATATATCTTTTAGGATTTTTTTATTTTTATTTTTTTTTGTAAAGACAGGATCTCTCTCTGTTGCCCAGGCTACCCTCAAACTCTCGGCCTCAGGCAATATTCCTTCCTTGGCTTCTCAAACTGCTGAGATTACAGGCATGAGCCATCACATTCACACTCAGATTTTTATTTTAATATGAAAAACATCAGCAAGAAAACACAAATAGTGGCAACAGTGAAGAACATTCACATAGATCAAACCAACCTCAATTTAATCTGCGCCTCCCTTTACCAGCTGGGTGACACAGAACACTCGGGTTAGCCTTCAGGCATCTGAGTGGCCTTATCTGCCAAGTGAGTGCAATAGTAGTTTCTCTCTCCTACAGAAGTGAGAATAAATGCAGCAATCTGCATAAAGTACTTGGAAATGTGCGAAGCACATAGAAAAGCCTGTGGACATTATTACTATCCCACTGTCCTTATTATTAATTATTTTTAACTGCTTCGGAATTCCTTTTATAAAATAAAATAATACATGACACAATAGAAAAATGTACATTGTAGAGAAGCATAAAATAAAGTCAGGGTCTTCCTCCCTTACTGGTACCGTCCCTCTCTTCTTTAGTGGCTTCTTGTGTGCCCTACCTCAAATTATTTTGGGAAGCAGCATATACACAGGTCATTCTGAAACTGCACTGAGAGATCAGACCTTGCCCCTTTCTCTCACCTCGGTCACCTAACAGTTTATCTTGAACATCTTCCTTTACCCACACACACTTCACTCTCATTCTTCATAATAACTGCACCATGTTCCATTGAATACAGGTCCTACAATTTAGATAACCACTCTTTTTTTGTGGGTATTTTTTTGCAAATATGTCTGTCAGGAAATGTCCTAGCTGCAGAATTTCTGGATTAAAATATATGTGTGTTTTCTACTGTGATAAATTTTGCTGAATTACTCTCCCCAAAATCTCACACTAATTGACTTCGTTCATATTTAATGTATTTGAGTATGGCCCTGAAAATGTGAGTAAATAATTTGTTCGAAATTGATTTTTAAATTAAATTTACTAGGGGTATGATTTATGTTTTAGCAGAGTTCATGACCTTTATTGATAATTTTTGAAAGATGTGAACTTTCATATTTTTGATGGTGTGCATTCAAGAAAGTGCACATATGTACACGTTTTTAGAGGAAGCTCATATGGGGTAGACCAAACAATGGCCCTCCAAGGCTATGCTTGTCCCAATCCTTTAATTTTAGCCCAGTGAAATCTATACCAGACTTCTGCCCTTTAAAACTAAGGTAACACATTTGTGTTGTTTGAGGCCACTCAGTTTATGGTGATTGTTATAGCAACAATAGGAAATAAGCACACCATCCATGTAGCCCAAATGAGGATTCAGCTATGTGGGCGTGGGCACTCTAAGAATGAACGAAAACCACAGTACGCCCAGCAGTTAAAAGTGGAGCTGGCCACATCTGCTGTAACAAGGATGGACCCGGAGGACATTATGCTGAGTGAAATAAGCCAGATTTGGAAAGACAAGCACAGTATGATCTCACTTGCATGTGGAATCTAAAATAGTCAGAAAGTCATAGAAGCAGAGATTGGAAGGATGGTTGCCAGGGACAGGGAGGGAGGTATTGATCAAAGAATACTAAATTTCAGTTATGCAAAATAAAAAAGTTCTGGATATCTGTTGTACAACATAGGACTTACATTAACAATATTATTTACTTAAAAATGTGCTAAGAGGGTAGATGTTACGTTAAGGTCTCTTATCATGAAAGGAGCAGCAAACAGACAGTAAGGCGAGTGGGAGGTTCTTGCACTGACTGAGGTAATGGTTTGATAGGTGCGGCCTCATCTCCAAACACATCAAGTTGTATAGATTAAAAGCCTACACCTTCTGTGTGTCAATTGCATCTCAGTAAAGTGATTAAAAAAAAACAAACAGTTGGCTCGGCGCCCGTGGCTCAACAGGCTAAAGCACCAGCCACATACACCTGAGCTGGCGGGTTCGAATCCAGCCCAGGCCTGCCAAACAACAATGACGGCTGCAACCAAAAAATGGCCGGGCGTTGTGGCGGGCGCCTGTGGTCCCAGCTACTTGGGAGGCGGAGGCAAGAGACTCGCTTGAGCCCAGGAGTTGGAGGTTGCTGTGAGCTGTGATGTCACAGCACTCTATCCAGGGTGACAGCTTGAGACTCTGTCTCAAAAAACAAAACAAACAAAAAAACAAACAGTTGACACTTACTAATTGCAGAATATAAATGGCTTAACACAATAACTAGGAAAATGCCATGAAGGCTATGTTAACCAGTTCGATGAAAATATTTCAAATTGTGTATAAAACCAGCACATTGTACCCCATGAATGCATTAATGTACACAGCTATGATTTAATAAAAAAAAAAAAAAAAAACAGTTGAGCTGGCCACTCCACATCCCTTGTTCTCCCACTGCCATAACCCCCAAGTATCTCCATGGAACTTTCAGTGTTCCAAGAATCAGATAAAAAAGTAATCTTTAAAAAATAAGTAAGGTTTCTTCTGTGATTTCAGCATGTATTATCACTTGGTATCACTCATCAGGATTTATCATACTTACTTTGTTGGCACTTACTTAGAGCAGCTACTCTGCGGGGCTCTGAGAATGTACCTAATTCCAGCCTGCGCGTGACAACTGCTGTGATGGGGGAAGACCAGGGAGCTGTGTGGACACGGACGGGGGTACTGTCCAAGGTCTGATATGAGGAGGGGTTAGTAGAGCTGGTCCCAAGAGAAGGGATTTCCCCAGCAGAGGACGAGCCCACGTAGAGCAGGGAAGGCTAAGACAGTGCAGTGTCTATAATTATTCCCGCAGAAGCAGCAGCATTTCCAGTGACTTAGAAGTGAGAGAGAGTAGGTTAAATTTGGAAAGCTAGAAGTGCTTTGGCACAGCAGAAGCACAGAAAGACGTGGGAAAATGAAAGGAAACGAGGCTGGAGCTCCCGAGGGGTCTTGCTGTTTCTGTGAAGACACTGTGCTTTCTGTATTCTCTTATCTGGGCAGAGACACTCCTGTAGGTCTAGGGTGGGGGTCAATTCGCATTTTTTTTTGGGGGGGGGGACAGAGTCTAACTCTCGTGCCCAGACCAGAGTGCGGTGGCTGTGGCCTACCTCGCAGCGACCACGGACTCCTCAGCTCATGCCTCAGCTCATGTCCTCCTGCCTCAGCCCCGAGGAGCTGCGACGACAGGTGTCCCACCACAACACCCAGCTATTTTTTTTGTTTTAGTAGAAACAGGGTCTCGCTCTTGCTCAGGCTGGTCTCAAACTCCTAAACTCAGGGGATCCTCCTGCCTCGGCCTCCTTGAGTGCTAGGATTAAGGTGTGAGCCACTGAGCACCTGGCCCCTAATTGTATTTAGAATGAGGAGGACAGAGGAGAAGCAGGAAGAACAGAAAGGGGGCGAATGCAGGGCTCAGGTCGGGTGGCGTTGGCTGGGGGCGCGGCCCTCCAGGGATACCCTGGCCAGGTGTGCAGCTGGCTGGCGTGGCAGGCCCCGCGGTGACTGGATGAACAGGGGCTGGGGCAGGGAAAAGGGCAATCCAGAAAAGCACCCTGAGTCTTGGCTTGATGAGAACTTTGGAGTTTGAAGACTTGGAGGATATTATTATCTCCAAGAGATCTAGTAAATAAGTGGGTAAATAGATGCGAAGCCCCAGAAAGTAATTTGAGTTGGAGGCAAGGATTTATGAGTTGTTATGATTCATCCTTGTTGTATTTATTACAAGCTTATGCTTATTCAGTAGAGTGAAAGGAATGAATTAAAGCACCAGGGAGAGCGCCAGGTAGAATGGGGAAAGGGTTGAGGCTGAGGGAACCGAGGCTTAAGCAAGCAATCAAAGAAAGAGAAGCTACCGGGAGACCGAACAGGAGGAGGAGAAAAGGCAGGTGGTGTGAGGAAGTCGTTCGCAGGGCCGCAGGCGCTGCAGTTATTAAATGAATGATCGCAGAGAATGTCTCTCCAACGTAAAGGCGAAGGAGGTCTCCGACTCCGCCGGGATAGTTGTAGAAGTGTGAAGGGGGCACAAGTGACTGGGGGCTGGGTGGGAAGGGTGCAATGCAGAGCCCAGGGGAAGGAGGAAGCCCCGAGGAGGGAAGGAGGAAAAGGTGGGTGCACTGATGTTGTCATAAAGACACAACTTTGGCGAGCCCCCAGATGTTAAGAGAATGAGCTTCTGATATTTGAATTATAAGAAAGAGCAATTCGCATTCTTGAGTTGTCTTACATGACAGAAGCAGGATCAAAGGGGAAACTACAGGAAGATTAAGTTTGGCTTCACCCAAGGAGGAACTTGCTAATGATTAGAGCGGCTCCAAACGGATTGGTCGTGTTAGTAAATTGCGAGTTCCCTGTCGCCGGCGTGATGGAAACAGAGGCGATAGCTACTGCCAGAAAGAGTAAAGGATAAATGGAGCAGGGGATTTGCGAGGTGCTTTCTGCTATCTCCCGCTGCCCTTGACTGTAGGGGAAACTGAGCCCTGATCTTTAGCATAAGACTCGCTTCCTGCTTGAGAGACCTGGAGAATCCCGAGAACCGCACGAGAGCTGTGTGCCTGGGGGGAGGTCGGAACACTGGCCCCGGGGGAGAATGTACAAGTGGGGTGTGGCAGCACCAGGCCTAACGGTTATGGCAAAGCTTCTCCAGACTCCAAACGTCTCTTGATGCTGGAGTCAGAGGTTGGACTTAAGGTCTCTTGATGCTGGAGAGGTTGGACTTAGGTCTGCAGTTTTGCCAAAACAAAGGTGGAGACGTTCTGTCTGACCTCAAGTCCTCCCCAATTGGTGCTGATGTCGGGCAAGCAGCTTTCGTCTACTGCCCCTTCACTTGACATTCAGCTCCACAAACTACAGCAAGCATGTTGCCTACTGGGCACTGCCCCTCGATTCCTTTTTTGCTGAAGCACTGCCCAGCTGCTGGTGGTGAAAATCTCAACTTGCAGACTCAGCCTGCGGACCCAGAAACGGTCTCAAATATATCAGACCTAAACCTGCATCCTTTCCCTCCTTTCCCAAATTGGTGTTCTGACCTAAGCCTGGTTTCCAGGATGTTGGAGTTGAGCCCTATGGCTCCCTGGTTGCCCACAACACTACAGCTTTACCTCCCAATACCCCAAGTGCCAATTACAACTGGGCATTGTCTCATTAGAGGACCAGCTGTGGTGCAGGGACTGTGCTAGGCGCTGAATTCATGATAATGGCAGCATATTCCATAGGGATACAGATTTTTGTCTGAAAACAGTTCACCGCTGTATTCCCAGTACAGTGCCTGGCATATTGCAGATCTCAATAAATAGTTGTTTGATTAATGGCACAGGCTCTGCCTGTAAGTTGCTTGAATCTAATATACAAGACAGGGTATATATACTGACAATGACAGTATAATGTGGCAAGTATAATTAGGGGGCACTCACAACAAGCACAGACGTGGGGAGCACTTTTATTAGCCAGGGTGTGGGATTTGTATTGTGGTTCCCAACCAGCACAGAGCCCAGCCTGAATCCAACTCTGCCTGCCAAGCTTCCAGCCTGTGCCCTGCTTCTCTAACCTGTAAAACGGAACCACGTCACTCGACCTCAATCCACTAGCTTTATTCACAGAAGCCCTCTTGGTTGCCCGGGGACCCCTCTGCCATCAAGGCTCTGCCACCATCATGCCTATAAGAGAATGTTGCCCCCACCCTGAGGTGGGCACTTGCAAGCAAGGCCAGAGTTCCTGGAGAGGTGACTGCCAGTCCCAACTGTACCTTACACACTGTTTCTCGGACAGCTGGGTGAGCTCTCAGAGGGCAAGGCACACTGCCAAGACAGGGCCTCTAGCGCCAGCCACATTCCTGCCCCTGTGCTGGCTGCCTTAGTGTCCCAATGTGACTCACAGGATGTTCAGGCAAGTTCTTTAGGAATTAACAATCCAGCCACCAGCCCAGCTCATTCCGTTTTCCAACATGGATTACAATACTGAAATGTCATCACAGAGGGAGGTGGGGAAAGAGCATGAATTTGAGCCCCAGACAGCCACTTGGCCTCTCTGGCATGACTTTGGACAAGTCACTTTAATTCTCTAAGTCTTTGTCTCTCCTTTCTTTTTGTATTTTTTCCTATTTTGACATATCAGACTTATAACAAATTTGCAAGAATACAATAATACAAAAAATTCCCATAAACCTACATCTAGAGCCCCCAAATATTAAGTTTTTGAAGTTATCCTTTCTTGATCTCTCTGTGTGCCTATATGTGAATCCAGCAGACGTTAATTTTGTTTTCAGAACCACGTAAGACTAAGTTATAGACAGCATGTACTCTTTCCCCGGAATGCTTTAGTGCATAGTGTCTAGAAAACAAAGAATTCTTTAGCTAACCACAGTACAATTTTCAAAATCAAGAACTTAACAATGAAACACATACTATGACCTAATTTCTGCACTTTGTTGAGATTTTTGTCCATTGTTCTAAGCATATCTTTTACAGCAAAAGAAAATTACAGATCATGGATTTTATTCAGTTGTCATGTTTTTTAGTCTCCTTTAATCTGGAAAGATTTCTGAGTCTTTTCTTTGGAGTTCGTGATGTTGGCATTTTTGTAAAAAAAAAGGGGGGGGATTATAGACTGTCCCTAAATTTGAGTTGTGATAGGTCTGATGGATGGTTAGAATCAGATTATCTGGTTTTGGCAGAAATGCGGGGAAACTGAAACTATGCCAGAGGTGCCTGCTACGGCCCACGCCCATTACGAGAAATGCTGACTTTCATCATTGATGGGATATATTTTCCAGGTTTCTCTACTGTAATAATAGTTTACTCTTTGTATTTAAGAAAAGTTCTTGTGGGGATATCCACTGTTCCTTAAATGAGATGAATCATCTACTATTATAATTATTGGCAAATACTGATTTTTACATTTCCAGCATTCTTTCTAGATTTATGAGTTGGCATCTCTCTGTAAGGAAGAGTTTCCTTTTTCCCCCAATTTGTTTTTTTTTACTTGAGAGACATGTAATCTTATTTTATTAATAATACAAAATCCTTCAATATACTGTCTTTATTTTGATACTCAAATTGTCCCATGGTTTGCAGATGAGAGCCCCTTCAAGCTGGCTGTTTTATCTCTTTGGTTTGTCCCCATCATTCTCTGGTTACTTTCTTACTTTTTTGTAACACAAAACGTCCCAGGCTTATCTTGTTCTTTCTGTAGTCCACCCATGGTCATCCATTTTTCAAGAGGAAACTTGACTCCTTTTCCTGAAGAAAAATATATAGAAAACAAGATTTGCTGCTTAGCAGTGAAACCCACTGCTTATGGGGTTTCATTTTTCTAGGTCCAGGACAGACCTCAGAGAAAGAGAGAGAGAGATCTCATGTGTATATACAGTGTGCAGCTATATGCCCCAACACACACAAGGACGTATCCTAACCCACACTAGCTATTTCCATTTTTATCTACTTACCTCTGTATGTCTCCATGAGTTCACACTAATATCCCCAATTTCAGTCTCCTTTCCAGATTTATCACTACCTTTTCTAGGAGAGAGAAATCTGGCTCCTATTATTAACATTATATGTATTCATTTATTTGTTCAATCCTAGGATATATAGAAAGTAGTTTCAGAATTACTAACCTATGTTTCTGGGGGAAAAAAGATAAGAAGAGGTGTACTAATTCAAGTTCAATATTTGTTTAGAGGTCTCTTTGCCTTTGGCATGAAAGCAAATAATCTAGGTACTATGTTCAGTATTTGCAAGAATTAATTATTGTACTTGACAGTTTCATTTTGTACAAGTAGATTCTTGATCAATTTGGAGCTTATTCTTCTGTGTCATGTGAGGTGTGGATCTAATGTTACCTTGTTTCAGATGGCCACCAGTTGTCCCAGAACCATTTGTTAAAATTCCCTTAGTGATTTGAGATGCTCACTTTACTGTATACTGAAGTTTTATATATACTTGGATTTCTTTCTGGCCTTTCTATTCTATTTAACTTATCTTTCAACATCCACTAGTTATAGCTGTTTTTGTTTGTTTGTTTGTTTGTGACAGAGTCTCACTTTGTTGCCCTTAGTAGAGTGCTGTGGCTCACAGCAACCTCCAACTCTTGGGATTAAGCCATTCTCTTGTCTCATCCTTCTTCAAGTAGCTGAGACTACAGGCACCCACCACAACACTCAGCTATTTTGTTGCTGTTGCAGTTGTCATTGTTGTTTAGCGGGATGGGTTCAAACCCGCCTGCTTTGATGTACATGGCCAGCACCTTACCTACTGAGCTGCGGGCGCTGCCAATAGCTGTTTTAATTATAGAAACTTTATAGTATGTTTTAATAATTGACTCAACTAGTGTTCTCTCATAGCTTTTTTAAAATTGAGCAATAATAATGATAATAATAATGCAAAAAATAACATTCACATTGTCAAATAAGTGTATGTCTATCATAGAATGCTTTGACTCTGAGGTTCAGTATGGAGTCGTCAGTTAACTTCTTATTTTTTTTTCAAAGTCTCAAAAAATAGACAACTAATATTTATAAATAAAAATAAAAGTTAATTTCAAAAAACAGATCATGCCAAATCTTATAGACAGTAGAAAAAGAAGAAATACTTCAATACTTCTCATAGCTTTTTTAAAAGTGTTTTCCTGGCTACTTTCATGTGTTTATTTTTCTACATGATATTCATGGAATTTTTTTTTTAGTAAATTGCATTAAATTTATACATTTGCTTAGAGAATGATTCATCATCATTTTTGTGATGTTGAATTTTCCAATCCAAAAATTAGGATATTTTTCCATTTGTTCAAGTCTACTTTTATGTCTTTCAGGAGTGTTTAAAGTTTTGTTCATTTAGGCTTTGAACCTTTATTTATTGTTCAATTTATGCCTAAGTACTTTTATCAGTGTTGTTGCTAATGCAAATGGAGATTTCTCTGTCATTATGTTTTCTAGCTGATTATCATTTGTGTAAATAATTGGCACTGATTTGGGTATGTTAATTTTATAGCCTGCTATGTTATTAAACTCTTTGAATATTTGAGTTTTAGGCTCGGTGCCTGTGGCTCAACGGGCTAAGGCGCCAGCCATGTACACCTGAGCTGGCGGGTTCGAATCCAGCCTGGGCCTGCCAAACAACAATGATGGCTGCAACTAAAAAGTGGCCGGGCATTGTGGTGGGCACCTGTAGTCCCAGCTACTTGGGAGGCGAAGGCAAGAGACTCACTTGAGCCCAGGAATTGGAGGTTGCTGTGAGCTGTGACGCCACAGCACTCTATCCAGGGTGACAGCTTGAGGCTCTGTCTCAAAAAAAAAAAAAAAAAAAAAAGAATATTTGAGTTTTGTCATTGATTCTCCAGGATTTTCCAGGTCTATGATCATAACATCTGTACAGATAATTTTATTTCTTCTTTTCCAATTCTCATGCCCCTAGTTTATTTCTTTTCCTTTTCTTTTTCTTTTCTTTTTTTTTTTTTTTCAGTTTTTGGCCAGGCTGGGTTTGAACCCACCACCTCTGGTATATGGAGGTGGCGCCCCACTCCTTTGAGCCACAGGCACCGCCCACCCTTAGTTTATTTCTTTTGTCTACTTGCTTTAGCTGAAATCACCAGTGCAATGTCAGTAGTAGTAAAAACAGTGGCCAGCTTTGCTTTGTTAGTGTTCTTGTGTTTTCTCATTAAGTAAAATGTTGACTTTATGACTAAGGCATATACATTTTGTCATGTTAAGAAAGTAGTTATCAATTCTTATTTTCTTGAGTATTTATTATTAGAAAAGGGTGTTGGTTGTTTTCAAGGGTTTTTTCCCCTGCATCTATGGAGACAATCATAGTATTTTTTATTCTCTAAATTTTTAACATGGCATGTTATACTGATAAATATTCTATTTTCAAAATCTTGCATTTCTGAAATAAATCCTACTTGATCGTGTTGTGTGTTGCTAAATGTGGAGTTGAATTTTCCTGTTATTCAGAACTTATCCATCAATATCCATAAGTGATATTGAGCTGTCATTTTCTCTTTCTGTACTATCTAAATCATGAAGATCGTACTATCTACATAGGGTTAAGTATTAATAGCATATTTGCTTCATAAAAAAAGAGGATGTTTTCCTCCATTTTCAATGCTCTGCAACGTGTAACAATGGAGCATTGGGACTATCTGATCTTTGCAGGCCTGGTCGTGATTTTCAGTCTCTCTAGCACAACATGGGGACAGTTATAAATTCTGGGGAGCTGTGAGATCAAATTGAGTTGATGAACTTTGCAAACAGCACATCCCTAAGTCCCTGGTGATTGTTATAATAGAGGCAAGAACAAAGTATGGTATAGAAAGCACAGTTAACCCTCTTTTAACTGGGAAAGAGGTAGATGCCTGAGAAGTTTTCATAGAAATTATCTTTTAGTTCAGTTTTGAATGAACAGTAAGATTTTACTGAACTGAGAAATAAATAGCCCAGATAAAGGAAAGAGCATAAATAAAGATATTGAAGCTTATGATTGCAAAATTTGCCATATCCATATAAATGATATCCAGTTGACACTTTGACATAGGTAATTTTTTTTTTTGATTCTTTGAGGAAGGTAGGGTAGATATTATTCCCATCTTAAGGTCAGAGAGGCTAAAACTTCACAAGTAAATGACAGAGCCTAGAACAGGTCCTGGCACGGAGTTGGTGCTCGATGCATATCTGGGGCTTTTTTTTTAGTGATTTAAAACCACAGTAAGATTTTGTTTCTTTTGCCCTTCCTTCTCTTCCTCTATTATTTTTGTATACTATGCAATTTATCAGTTATGCCAATGTGTAGTGTCATTTTATATAGTATCATATTGCCCATTCATTGTTTCATTTATGTTTCTTTTATCTTCAAAACTATACCATAGCTCCTTTTGTAGGTATAATAAGCATTTGCTGCCCGGTCTTCTTATTGACAGAAACCCAATTTTTATTCTTGTTTCTGCTTCTTCAAGTAGTTCATGGGTTTCAAGAGAAGCTGACACCCTCTTCTCTACCCCGTCTGCCCTCCCTTCCAGTCAGGGGCTCAGATTATCTTAAGCTGACCATCACCTCATGCTGTCCTGGCCACAGCAATTGGCTCAGGATCCAGGGTAAGCCCAAAAAACTGGAACCTTCTGGGAGAGAAATATCCTTCCTCATTGTCACCTGATCTAGCAAGATACATGAACAAGCCAAATAGGAAACACAAGAGGTGACACTTGTCAAAAATGGATCCCCATTTTTCACAAAAAAATGGAGCAGACTGGAAAATAGAAGTAAACCAAATTTGGAGCCACCATTTTAAGCATCACCAGAAGCCAGCAGACTTCTAGACTTTTCAAACATAGGAGCTAATAAATGCTTTTATTCTCAAAATCATTTTCTACCATTTTCAATCACAGGTTGCAACTAGTACAATAAAATAGATAGTGCTAGTTATAGTGGTAGGCAAAAATAAATTGATTGAGTTTTTGAGAGTAAATAAATACCCAAGAGTGTACACATTCGTTTCTTCATTCGGTGCACATTTATTGAACATCTGCAATGCCACAGGTAGACAGTTTACATGCAGAAAAACATGTGAACTACAAAAATCATTCATATGGTTTAAAGTTTATTTTCCTACAACTTTCTGAGAATGATAATTTATTCATTCATTTAAGCAATTCATCAAATTTTTTTTTGACCACCTACCATGTGCTTGTCCAGTATTTCTCAGAGATGATTTCCCTTCTGACTAGCAGGAATTGTTTGTGAGCAAAACATTAATTAATGACTATGAAAATGAACTCACATTATCAGTCCAAATTACAAAGCTGAACTTTACACCATTGCCCAATTCTTTTACCCTGCAAATGAAACCACAAAAAGGAAAAATGAATGTATTAAGTTAAACTTTCATGTAATTATCAAATCAGTCCATTTGTACTTTGTATGTGGTAAGAGAAATAATAGCTAAGTCTTTAAACATTATTATATTTCCTTATTATATTAATACAAATACATCCTATAAAAATTGAAGTGTATTTAAGTCTGACTTCGTAAGTCCACGTGCATATGTCAACAGAGCATTTATCCTCACAGCACAAATGGATCACTCAATGATGACTGAGCTTGAGAAAATGAATCTTACCTATGTTAATTTAAGACAGTATGATGCATAATCCATTTAAGTAATAACACAGTATTTAGAAGATACATTCGGAAAGGAAATTCCTAGAGATTAGAATCTTCAATGAATTTATAACCCTAGTGATTCTTCAAATTGTGACAGACACTTATAAATTATCCTTTTATTACAGTAGTTTGATCAGTGATTAACTTTAACTTCATAAGCAACATTAGAAACATTCTTTAGAATAGGCTCCAGAGACCTCGTTCACATGTTCCACAGGAATTCCAAATGGGGATTTCCATATGAAAATCATTTTTCTGTTGGGCCCTTTGTTTTCCCTATTCATGTGGAACAGCACTTTCCATATTCAGGATATTATTCCCGTGTATAATTTCCTCTGAGTCCATGACATCTATCTTTTCACTTATTCAGTGCTTTTTTAAGTATTTCCACACAGTTTGATAAGTTTTCCACATATAAGTTTCTTTTATTCAAGGTAATTTAGATTTTGTTGCTATTTTAAGTGAGACCTTTTTTAGTTTGGGATATTTTCTAATTGGCTATTAGAAAGGGATACACTCTATTTGGTATGTTTCTTACAATTTTGCTCTATTCTTTTATTGATTCTAATTAGCTATATCTTTTTATTTTGCATGTCATATCATCATGTAATCTGCCAATCATAATCTGTTAATCTTTTATTTGTTATTTTATCTCTTATTCAATTGGTTAAGACTTGAAGTAGAATATTGGATCATGGGCAAGTGGTATTGTGGCAATTATTTGCAAAATAATGTCTAACCATTAAATATATTATTTGCTTTTGGGTTTGATCCATAGTTCTTACTAGACACACAGATTTCCTTTTATTTAGTTATTTACTTTTTTGAGACCAGGGTCTCACTTTGTCACTCTGGGTAGATTACTGTGGCATCATAGCCCACAGAAACCTCAAACTCTTGGGTTCAAGCAATAATTTTGCCTCAGCCTGCTAAGTAGCTTAGACTGTAAGCACCCACTACAACGCTCGACTATTTTCAGAGATGGAGTTTCACTCTTGCTCAAGCTGCTCTCGAACTCCTCGCTCAGGCAATCCACCCACTTCGGCCTCCCAGAGTTCTAGGATTACAGGCGTGAGCCACCACACCTGGCCCCTTTTGTTTATAGGTTGAAATTTTTTCTAAAAATGTGAATTTTGAGGACTCTATTATAATTTCCTAATTTTTATTGAGAAAATCAGAGTTTTCTCCTTTAATCTGATATATGGTGACTTGTATTGATAGATTGTCAAATCCCGAACTAACCTGGCATTCTTAGAATAAATTCTATGATGATGAATTAATACTTTAAAAAGGCATGATTGGGAGTAATTTGGTAATATTTTATTTTTAAATATGTTTTCATAAGTGGGATTAATTTGTTATTTCAATTATAATATTCATTCAGTTTTGGTTATCAATGGCATGCCAAACTTGAAAACTAATTCAATAACTTTTCCTCTTTTTCTGTTCTCTATGGTAGCTTGTATGTGATAGGGATTACCTTGTCTTTAATGGTTTATTGCAATTTATAATCTGAACCAGATGTGCTTTAGAGAAAAGATTTTTTATTTTTACTGAAAATTGTTTGTTTAGAACTCATTAATGTGTTTAGGCTTTCTATATCTTTTATTTTTCTTGGCAATTGTCTATTTTATCAAATTCTCTGTTTTTAATTAAAAGCTTTCTAGAATCCTCTACTCGATCTGAATTATACCTACTATTTTATTTCTAACATTGTTTATTTGTGTTTTCTTGTCTTCCTTGGTCAGCAGTAGTGTTTTCCACATAAGGTAGATAGAGGTTCTCATATCTGGAAAGATCCATTTCTTTTGCCACTTTTGTTTTATATTTAGGGATTTCAGTTTACTTAATATAAATTTATATACTAACAATCTGTTTGTTTCTCTTACAGAAATGCTTGTAGACACCAGAATTTCTGTTTTATTAATCAAATTCAGTATTAGCAAGCGCAAATCTTCACCTGTTCGTGGAAAGGTTTTAGTATGTAGAGTGGGAGAAAGCAGAGTCAGACTTCAGTTGTTTCTAGACAACATCTCTGCCTCAAGCTTATTGGCATTCTGAAAAATCTCCCTCCACTCCATTTTTTTTTTTACATTAGGTAACTTATCTCTTTTTCATTTTCAATAACTTTATCTTTATCATCATTATTCTTCAATTTCAATGTTTTGTCCACATTTGGGTTATGACATTTGGTAAGCCAATTGATTTGGAAACAGCCATGCCTTGGCTGTTCTAGAAACACCTTCCACTCTTATATCCACATATTTTCTCTCCTTCATTCTTATTGGTACATACATCCTTGTAGACTCTGATAAAATGAGTATTGGGGCTTCTCAATCTATCTTTCATGTGTCAACTCATCTTCTTTATTTTCCATCTTTTTTTCAGTGGCGAATTCTGAATTTCTCGATTCCTTATTTGTGTCATTAATCTTTCTCTTTAGCCACATTTAGACCACTAATTATCTTTTCTACTTAGCTTTTTATAGAAATGACTGTATTTTTCATTTCCATGATTTCTATATCTGTTACTTTTGTATGATTACCAACTGTTGTCATTGCAGACATGATGCTATTTTTCTGTTTGAAGGAAAATATGCAATATTTATATTGTATTATTGTTATAAAAATTGTTGCCTTATTTTCTGTCTCTGTGGTTGAAATTTTTCCATATCTTGAATGTGCTATCTTCCTTAGAGATATGTATGTTCAACTGATTTGTCATTTTTGGAAGAGTTATGTTATGTAAAATTTTCTGTGGTTGCTTTGCTGTGATGTGGGTTATATTTTCCTTAGGCTGCCTCTCTGTGTTGCATATCCTGGACCTCATGTTCCATTAGAGCTTGAGAAGCCTCTTCTGTGTTGGGAAGAGTGGGGGTGGTACTAGGGCAGAGCTAGACAAGGGAATGGCACTTAGAGACTCCTTTCTACGGAGCCATATCTGGGATTTCCCCCCTTCCTGTAGACTCCTTATTTTCCTCCAAACTATGTGACTCCTGAAAAATGCAAAACCCTTCACTCACTTTAGGTCCTTGGGGAGATCCCATCTAGAACTTGCACTGGGGTGACAGGATTGGGAGAAGCTGGGATACCCCTCCACAGGACTGAGCTGGAGAGGCAGGTCGAGGCTGGCAGGAGGTGCTCTGCCTCCGGCAGCACGTGGATTCATATCAAATCTGCCTGTGACCTTTGCTAACCAAGACCTTGATTAAAGTTCTGCTCCTGGTGATAATATCCTCTTTTGTGAATAGAAGCTTCATTCAGTTGGCTAAAATCTGCTGCTGGCTTTGGCACAAAGCTTCCTGGCATTTGGCAAGACCGGAAGCAGGCAATAAACTCCCTTCCAAGGAATAATCTTGCCCAAAGACTTTGGCAAAGAAGAATGAAGGAAAATGAGAGCAGAGCAGTAGCCAAATAAATATAATTCTGCATTGGAAGGATGCTAACAGGAGGGGAAGAAACCCCACCTCGGTTCTTGGTATCTGTCTATAAACAAATACTTGGGTATCATTACTCAATTATACAATGACGCCCTGCAGTTATACAGTGCTTACCTTATCGTACCATATTACAGTTATTAGAGAAACTAGAATTTTTCAGAAGGTACCACATAGTAATTTTTCCGCCTCGTGCCAGCCCCTATTTAATTAGCATCATAGTCATCTTATGATAGCAGTTCCATAGAAAGAGATGTTTATAATTCACAGGCAGGTACCACTGATACACTCATTAGAAGACTTGCCAACTGCTTCGAATTTGCTAGAAAATAAACTGCAAGTCCGACTTGACAACTCTTGTATAAATCTTAATTTACTAAAATTACTTTTTAGTGTCAAATGAAAGACCGAAAATCTGAAATCTTTAGAGAATAAAAGAGCAGCAAATTAATAACAAACTATAAAATAGTTTTGGGGAAAGTATACAGGTAGCTATTGTAGGATTAAATGTTACATCACATAACATATCATATCATATCGTATTATATTACTATCTCCTGGAAATGACCAGACAAAACCTAATCAGTCTCAGAGTTACCGAGAATCCAAAGTTAATCTTACATTCACAAACCATTCAAGATCTAGAATGGTAGTCAGTGGAGCAGGTCACTGTGACCATAAAAACAGTCACATGACGTAATAGACAACCACCTCCGTTCAATTCCCATCTTTTTCCTGGACTCCAGTGACCCCCTGGGTGTGGGAAGTTTGGAACACACTCCTATGTAATATCCTCGTAGACCCCAGTCACTTGGTATCCATTATCCAGACTACAGAGGGCCTATAAAGGAAAGGAGAACAGCAACAGCTGGATTGCAATATTACAAATTTCTATGATTATTTTTTATTTATTTTTAAATCATGACCAGCACATCTTCACATTTAAGAACCATCAAGAAAAGAAAGAAAGGTCAATGTCAGTCACAGCACCAAGGTGGAAGTTATGCTTTTTTATGAGAGAAGAAGGACAGCACCATAGTGTAAACTACTGGACCACGACTGGACCACGAACACACAGTCAGTCTTCATGCACCATGGCCTGGATGGCAATGCTGAATTTTCTATGCACTTTTTCCTTTGGAGTGTGCTGAGTTCCGGCAAACTAGACTGCGCTTCATTCCTATTCCAACTTGGGCTCTCATCCATTCAATGGTCCTCTAGAGAACGTAGTGCATGGCAGACAATGACTTTTCCAAAGCCACTTTGACATTTTTCAAGCACTTATGTGTCCACACCAGGTGATGCCAGGGATAGATTCTCCCTCAACACACACATACCCACCAAGACAAAGTCCAGTTTGTATATCTCCATCTGGATTCTTTCTGTCACTATAAAACTGATGGATTTTTATTTTTTTTATTTTTTATTTTTGGTGGGGGCTGAGTTTGAACCTGCCACCTCCCATATATGGGGCCGGTGCCCTACTCCTTTGAGCCACAGGTGCCACCCAACTGATGGATTTTTAAATCTTCTCATTTCCTACTGCAATCCAGAGATGAGGGGCCAGACATGGTGATGACCCTGGAAGGAAGCCTTGCCCATTACCTCTAAAGCATCTTGCCCAGGGTCAATCTTTTGCCCTTAGGAACTCAGCTCTGCTCTCAGCCTGGCTGGGAATTCTAATACCTGCAGATGGTACTATCTTTTTCTAGTAAATACAAATGAGATCTTTTAGATTTGCATTATGCAATGCAGTAGCCATAGTTTAAATTTAAACTGATTAAAAATAAATTAAATTAAACATTCATTTCCTCAATCACAGTAGCTATGTTTCAAGAGCTCAATAGCCACATGTTGCTAATGGCTCCTGTATAGCACAGCACAGGTGTCCAGCATTTTTATCACTGCAGAAAGTTTTGGGGACACACACGGCTATTCTACAACACACATATAACATTTTCACTTTAGGGACAAACTTTGGACCTGAGAAAAGGCATAATGTCTTTTGTGGAAGTGAATGTTTTGAACAGTCATTAGAGGTATAATAAGGTAATAACTGGAAGTGACAAGATTGGACCACTCGGATGGTTGTTCTTCAGGCAGCTAAGGAGAATTATTATTATAGGTTAGCTGTGTGCTAGATCTGATTGGAACACAGGAGATTTTTTTCAAGGCTGTGTTCAGAGAAAGTGAGGAAGTGAGAAAAGACCCAGCAATTGACAGAAGCCAGGGGAGAGGGCCCGTATGTCTAAAGAGGGGATGGAGAAGTGTGTTGTGATGAGTACAATGCCATCCTCTCCTTCATCTTCAAAAATAAGGCTCATGTAAAATACACTTTACTCACAGACACTTGAGAGTTGAAACGTTTTTACTGAGTCTGCTCTCAACATGAGTATGGGGAATGTACCGTGTGTCCAGTTGCATTCAGTTTGAACATTTCACTCCCTTGCTGCTCGGTAGCCCCCTTCTCCGAGGCCATCTGTGCATGTCTCTTCTTATGGCATTCAAGGCTTTGACAGGCTGGGTGAGGCCAATGCTCAATCCCTTCCCAGGCTCGCCATGTTTCAAACTTCCCCAGAGTCTTGCAACTTGCAGCTAATTTGGTGGATTGTAGCTTTGAAGCAAGGAAAAACAAATTTATTTTTCTCCTCATTTAGCAAATATTTGTTGTACACCTAATATGTCTGATATATCCCAGACACAATTCTAGGAGCTGGCTATATGGCAATGGACAAAACCATATTCCTATCTTCTAATAGCTTAAATTGCCTCTCCTTTCGTGCCCTACCTATAATCTACCCGACAACAATTAGTTAAAAAATATAACAACTACTAGATACATTGCATTACGTTGAGTACACCTGCACATTCTAAACATTATTTGAGTTAATGATTGCCATTCATTTGTAAGGTAGGGTAAACAGTTTTCTCTGGGTCACAGCGTTAGCAAGAGGCAGAGGCAGTGTTCCAACATAAACTTCCCCTTTTTTGCATTTTTTTTTTTTGTCCTCCTTTAAGGAATTAGATGCTTACACAAATCAAAGAGTGGAAGGAAAGAGAAAAATCAGATGTGTTCTTTGCTTTTGTATTATCCACAGTGCCTAGCCTGCTATCTCAGAGCCTGGCGAAATTGCCTGACACCTGGCAGGCTTTCAGTAAATACATGTCGGCTGGTTACATGAATGGCTAGAAAGATGACTGGGTAACTTCTCCCCTGCACAGTAGGCACTGGAGCTGTGTTTGTTGTTTACAGCTACTCCAGAAGTAGCCTAAAACCATATTTTGCTGAATTTGAATTCGCTTACTGACCACCTTAATTTAGGTCTCAATTATACAAATCACTTCGTTGCAACAACTTAGGAGTTGATATGCATTGATCGTTAAAGTATAATGAATAGATGCTTATTAATAGCACAAATAACAGTTCTTAGTGTTGGAAGGGTACAGTAAAATGGGTACTCTCAAACTTTGGGTGGAAGAATAAATGGGTACAGTATTTATGAAAAGCAATTTGGAAATATTTTTTAATAATCCAAAAACAGTCACACCAAATGACCTAATAATTCCAGTTCTAGCGATTCATTCTAAAGAAATATTAGGGAATACAAATGAAGATCCATCTAATGTGTATCTAATTATTGTGGGAAAAAGTATAACATAAAGAACTAAAGCACCAATATTAAGGAAGCAATTAAATAAGTTATATATGATTTGTTTATATTATAGAAAAATGTACACCCATTAAACACATTTAAAATATATTTAATAAAATGTATAGGAACTAATATTAAGTAAAAATCCAGCAGAATTGAAGACTGTAGAATAATCTAAAGTAGGCGAAAAGTGCACATACACAGACATACACGTACACACTGCCCACGGATGGTGAGATTGTGAGTTATCTTAATTTTATTTTTTATAGTTTTGTATTTTCTTGTTTTTGAACAATGAAGAATTTATAACTGTGTTAATCTTCAAGAGTGCTAATATAAAGAAAAATGTGTGAATGGTAAAGAGATACAAGCCAAATTTTTTTTTTTTTTTTTTTGAGACAGAGCCTCAAGCTGTCACCCTGGATAGAGTGCAGTGGCATCACAGCTCACAGCAACCTCCAACTCCTGGGCTCAAGCGAGTCTCCTCCCTCCGCCTCCCAAGTAGCTGGGACCACAGGCGCCCGCCACAACGCCCGGCCATTTTTTGGTTGCAGCCGTCATTGTTGTTTGGCGGACCCAGGCTGGATTTGAACCCGCCAGCTCAGGTGTACATGGCTGGCGCCTTAGCCTGTTG
>CAUYRH010096857.1:0-11489 GCA_963574655.1 Perodicticus potto
CCCCTTGAGAAAGTGTCCAAGAATCTGGACTCCATGGGGGACAGACCTCCAGACCTCAGGGTGAGAGTGGAGGGGAGTGCCAGGAGTTCCAACTTGCAGGTAGAGAATATATACAGTTTTTATACAGTTTTATGCCTGGCAGGAGAGTGTCCCTAGTAGGGGAAGGAGGTCCGGTTTTTAGAGGGTCTCTCCTGTGAGGTTGAGTGGGAGGACATCTGAACTCTGCTGGCTTGTTTGTATGGAGGTATGGCGTATACTGCAAGAGGCTCTCATGGGGGAGGGGACTCCTGTCTGCTTGGTGATGTGCTCTGTACCTTTTATTTGTATCCTTGGGATCGTAGGTCGCTCCAGCAGAATTGATGTGCGTTCTTTGACCTTCTCTTTTGGCTCAGTTCCAAACCGTTGGCTTTCTTGTTAAATTTTTGTCCTTTAACTCTCCTTCTGGATGGGAGCGTCTGTAGAAAGCTGGCTACAGACCGCCATCTTGGCTCCTCCCCAACAGTCAGAGATTTTAATGCAAAGAAGCTGTTGAGAGAGAGCCAGAGACCTTTGATGAAAACTAATACAGCAAATCAAATGCCTTCCACATTGACTATGCTTCCACCATGCACCCCAAGCCCTCTTGCAGAAGCCTCCTGCACTCACCCTTTCGGTAGTGTCCCACTTCCTGCTGTCAGTGCTTTTGGCTATCTACCCAGAAACGGAATTGCTGGACCATGCGGTAATTCCATGTTTACCTTTTTGAGGAACTGCCTGCCACAGTGTTAGGCAGCTTTTGAGTCTTGGGCTGGGTTTTGTAAATGTGTGGATCTTCACAGAACAATGGCTGGCCTTTCCTATGGCAAAAGGAGGCTCAGGGGGTTCCAAGGGTCTCAGCTCTTTGTGTACCAAGGATTGGGTAGGCTTTTGATATTAGTTATAATAATACTGATATCCATAATAATAATAATACTAATATTCCAAGAACAATAATACCAATATTTACTAGTAATGGAAGCTGCTGATCCAGTGTCACACAGGTCAGATGTGGATTCCGCAGAATTCCGATTTTGTTCCATGTGAGTCTCCTGGAACATCCACCTAGAGAGATTCCTAAACCTGTCACTTTGGAGGTGAAGAGTCTTGGAAAGATACTGAGACCTGCCTCAAAGTCATAGATGCCCAAGTCAAATGTCAGCTCCTCACTCTTGGGGTGGGATGTTGGGCATATAATGTAGACCCTCCTGGGACTTGAATGCCAACATTGTAGAACAGAGATCAGAATGCCATCCAGAGGGCTATGAAGATAGGAAGAAGAAATGATGTGCTCGTAAGAAATAATGTGCTTAAAGTCACATTCTTTCCACAACTATCATGTGGCAAGGCTGGGATTCAAATCTATGTCCATCTGATTCAAAAGTACATGCTTCTGCCACTTCAATTTACATAGACCCTGATTCAGTTTCCTTATCTGTAACATGGAACCCAAAATACCCTCCTCCCAGAGCAGCTGTGAGGAACATGGGATGGTTAATAACAAGAACCTACCCAATCCTTGGTACACAAAGAGCACTTACTATGTGCCAGGCGTGGGCTCGAGCTGTGCACACATTATGTCATGGTCTGTGTCTTTACCTTAGTCCTTTAAAATAGGGATAATGTCACCTGCAGGAATTATCAGGAGCCTTGGCAGGAGGGAGAAATCCACTCAAGATTTCACAGCTACTAAATAGTAAGACTGGGTACAAACCAATGCCCATGTGGCTTCAAAATAATGTTCTTAACACAGGGCCGTTTTGCTTCTTAGATTCCTATCAGTTCTGGATTTTCAGAAGGTAGCTTCTGGGTGACTGTGACTTACAGGCATGCTTATCCATCTCTATTCTTCAAGCCAGGCCTTTGGCCTGCAGCAAGAGGGGTGGGCAGTGTCTAGCAGGCAGGAGGCAGGCGGAGGCTGCATGTGCTGAGCTGTCTCGGGGCTGACGCCACAGCCAGGGCGGCCACTGTCTCTGCCCAGTTTCCTGAGTCTGGATGGGTCTGAGGTTGCAAGTGGTTTCCTGTTTCTCTGCAGCTCAGGACTGGCCTAATTAGAAAGACATGTCAGGCTGATGTGTCCAGTGTGCTGGGGATGAGAAGGAGGAGGAGGAGCATGAAAGTCCAGTTTGCTCAAATCATGTCTTCAGAGAAATCTGGAAGTAGACCCAGGGGAGGTTTTGGGACCATAGACCTTGTGGGATGATGAGCAAACAGGTGAGTCTTTGAGAGGCTTCAGTAGAGCACATAATCCAGACCATTCGGTGCCAAGTGGTTTGGAGGTAAAAGTTAAGAGCCTGTCCTCTTCCAGCGTCCAGCTGTGGGCAGTTTGTCTGGTTCTCTGGGACTCTTCTCCACACATTAGATGGGTGTGGTTCTATTTCACAATTTGGGAACCCACATGTGGTCCTGTGCTTTGTAGCTGCCAAAGTACGATACATAATGTTACTCTGAACACCTGGGACAAAATATGCAGGTGAATAAACACATACAATTTTCAGGACACAATTAGCCCCCAAAGGAACACATCAAAGCACAAAATGAAGGTTGGCAATTTCCTTCAAAGTGGATAAGGATGGGAACTCATATAAGCAACCTTATTTGTTTATATTCCATCATGTTGGGTTTCTGATGAAAGAAGAGCCAGGACAGGGTTGGTCCCTGTCCTCCAGGGCTGACACTTACTGATCTGGTCAAGAAATCTCCCAATTTGAAGGCTTCTTGTTCTCAAACTTAATATTGGGGTGAAATAGGAGCTCTTTACTCCATCACTGCCTTTTTTCTTTAAATGCCTGATGATTCTCAGTTTTCTCATTGCAAAATGACCATTAAGGCATTGCCTTGAGCCCTGAATGGGATGGTAAGAGGAAGGAGCCTGGTGTAGGGCCTAACACATGCTAATTTTATATTTAATACTCTAGCTGCTGGTCCCTGTCCTCCCCAAATAAGATTTTGATGCCTCTGGAAGTCACTTTCTCTCTATAAATCTTTACTGCCGTCCCACCAGCCCTCTTATTCCTGCCACAGCACATAGTCAAGCAAGGACAGAGATGGAGGGCTCAATTTCATCTGTAAAGGGGCCTCCCACATGCCTGTGGGAACCATGACCACCACAAGCAGCATTCCATCCCCTGGTCTGTGGCAGCTGGCCACAGGGACATACACTGGGCTTGGCTCATGCTGGCATGTTGCTCTGTCTCCTGGCAGGCCTCTGGGAGGAGGGAAGCTCCTACACTCACTGCTCCTACCCCTACACTCACTGCTCCCTGACCCCAAAGTCCAAGTATTCCAGCCTTATGCAAAGCAGAGTCCTAGGATGTTAGATTTGGGTAGGTCAGAAGACCCAGCCCTTCACTGTGCCTGTGCCAGCATCTTCCGCATTTAGCCGGGCCAGCTCCCAGGGATCCTCCCACCGGGGATGGTGGGAGGCAAGCAGGAGGCAGGGAGTCCCAGCTGGTTCTAGGTAAAAGTGCAAAGGAGGCAGCCTTTTCCCTCAGATGTCAAAGAAACTATGTGTCATAGCAAGAGTTTTGCAGTCAAACTTGACTCCTGGAGGATATGTGAAGATGGAGGCAGAGGCTGGAGTGATGCAGCTGGCACTCACTAGCTGCATGGACTTGAACATGTCATCTGACTTCTCCAAACCCAATTTTACTCATTGCAAAAATGGGGGTAATGCTTGCTCTGTGTGCATATGTGTGCCCCTGTGCATGTGTGTATGCCTGTACATGTGTGCCTGTGCCTGTGTGTGCTTGTACATGTGTGTAAATGCACATGTGTATACACCTATGTGTGTCTGTGCATGCGTATGTGCCTGTGTGTGCCTACCTGTAAATGTGTGTGCCTGTATATGTATGCACACCTATACGTGTGTGTGCTTGTACATGTATGTGCACCTGAGCATGTGTGTGCATTCCTGTTAATGTGTGCCTATACATCTGTGTATGCCTATACATGTGTGTGCCTGTGCATATGTGTGCACCTATAAATGCGTGCCAATATATGAGCGTAGCCTGTGTGCACCTGTGTGTCTGTAATGTGTTGCCCACCTATAAATGTGTATGGGCCTGTACATGTGTGTGCTTGTGTGTGCACCTATCCATGTATGTGTACCTGTGTTCATGGGATGATTAATAGAGAAGGTACCAATAGGTAAGGTATCTGGGACCTGATAGGTATTCCCTAAATTAAGTTCATGCTCCCCTCCATCCCTCCAATGTGCTGTTAGAGCCTCTCAGCCTCTTTTCAGCAGCTAGTAATTGAGCACATACCAAGTGTGAGGCACTGCATTAAGGTGTAGAAATGTGACCCAGGGAAGCTCAGACACAGCCACCATGAATCTTGTGATCTTCTGAGGAAGGAACTCAGTAGATAAGCACCGTCCACCATAATGGCCCTGGCCATGGCAGTGGGCATTAGATGCTGTGGGGGAATAAGAAGTGTTTCTGTCCCCTTCAATTATTCAGTAAATGCTCACTAAAATCCTCCAAAATGCCAGGACGTCTACCAGGCACTTGATGTCCAGAGATGGATGACATCTGGCCTATGCTCTTTGGGAGCTCATTGTCTAGTGAGCCAGATGGCTGTGTACATGGATAGTTCCAGGACTGGGATTAAGGTTGCTCTAGAGAATAGACACCAGGGAAGAAATATACCCTTTTAAGGGAGCATTGCATAGGGAGTCCTCACCTGCTTCCACTCTAGACATCACTACCTTGGCCATGATGGAGGTCTGGGTTTAACTCCTGCTGCTACTAATGTTACAGTGGTCAACTTCCACCCTGGTTTCCCTATTCATCCAGTAGGGGATGAGGAGATCTCATAAAGGGGTTTAAGTCTACCCTAGCATAGGGATTTTTATCTGTGTTGGCTCATTCAAGTTATACATAGGTGGGTAGAATTCATTTCATATGAAGAAGTAGAGTCCAAGGAGGTGAAGTGACCTACTCATGATCAGATCACCCTGCCAGTGTGCAGCAGAGCAGCTTTAAAATCTGGACTTCTTTGTGACCCCAAAGTCAATTTTTGTTATTGTTCCTGTTGTCCTTACACTTTGCCCTCCTGGTGGGACTAGTTGATACCTGAATTTCCCCCTAGGAAAGAAAGATCTGAGTCAGATGCTGTTTAGCTGTAGGGCTCTGAGAAAACCATTTTTAAGCAGAAGGTGCCAGCATCACCAGTTCCTGAGAAGACTGTTTTCCTGACCATATTCGGAGGAAGCCCCATTGCTCCGTATTTATCTAATTGATCCCAGGGCTGGGCAGTGGCAAGCCGATGCGAGGTATTTGCTGACTGTGTGCCATTCTATTTTTTGAGTTGGGATTCACAGAAAAGTAAAGCCACATTTTTTGCAGCCAAGGGGGATGGGGCCAGGCATTTGAACAATGGATTGTCTCCTTGGCCACCAGACCAGGCACAGTCATATTTGGTTATGTGTGGGGCAGGAAATAATTATTTATTGGTACATTTATTTTCAGGGCTCTGGGTAACAAGCAAATTAATCCAAATATGGTCTGGAGAAAGCTTTAGTTCTATTATATACTGTCTTCTCTCCTGGCCCTGACTCTTTCAGCTTTTGCAATTGGCCTTTAAACAATTCAAACTATGTTTTCCCATGAGATTAACCCCGTTAAACACAGACACACGTGCACGCCTGTATGTGCGTTGTTTTTTTTTTTTAGAGACGACTCTAAAGGAAACTTCATGTGGATGGAGCACTGTACTGAGAATTATTTCTCAGTGCTCTGAAATCAGAGCTAAGCTGAATACTGGCCTCATCAATTATTAGCTCTGACCTTTCCGAGTTCTGGTGTCCTCATGTGTAAAACAGGCATAAGAATTCCTACCCAACAGGGCTGTTGCAAGGGTAAAACTGAGATGATAAGCTTCAAAGCACCCTGGTGCACAGTACATGTCTGTCCTGGGCTGGATAACATTCCCCCTAAATTCCTGTCCTACTCAGAACCTCAGACTGTGACCATTTTTGGAAATAGGCTAATGGCAGATGTAATTAGTTAATATAAGATGATCCTGGACTAAGATGGGCCCTTAACCAGATGTGACAATGTCCTTGTAAGATGAGAAGGCAGAAATGCATGGAGATGAGTGCCATATGAAGACAGTGGGGAGACGGGAAGGATGCACGTGCAGGCCCGGGAAGCCCAGGGATGAAAGGCCACCGAAACTAGGAGGAGGCAAGGAGGGGATTTCAGACTTCCCACTGCCAGAGCTGTGCAGAACCAATCTCTGTTGTTTTAAACCAATCAGTTTGTGATGACTTTGTTATGGCAGCCCTAGGAAAGGAATATATGACCCAATAAACACTTTTATCAAGGGCCCAGTACAGAAGCTGGCACAGGGGCCCGGCATTCCTTATTTGCATACACTTGGTGTCTGGAAATACCTAGGCATCGGAGGAGACAAAGATTAGATTAAGACAGGCTGCTTGACCTCAAACGGCCCAACTCAATAAACATGAGTTGACTTCACGCTTTTCCTATTTCTGTTCTCCATTTAGCCCTCTGAAAACAGCTCTGCAGAAAAATCTCCATCTACTTTGCATGCATTCCCATAATATAGTTTATTTTATACTGAAACCGTGTTTCAAATTCTACTTACATATATAGTTACGTATATGGTTCCGTATAAAGTACCACGTCTCCTGTTAATAGACTCTTTGAAGTTTACAGAGGTGTTCTGAGGTGCCATGCTCTTCCAGTGGTGTGTTACCATCAAATATCAGAGCGGGCACATGGAATTTATGTAGGTATATATCATGCTTATAAAGGCCAATGCCATCTCTCCAGGCCCTCGTGAACACTTAAGGCTGACAGAGCCTAAATAAACTGGTTTATTTACTGCAGTAGTTACCTGTTTAAGACTAGCCGTTACGTTAAGTAACACTGAGTGCCCAGACTAATAAATTTACAGCACTCCTGTTTGTTTTACTGAAGAATTTATTGCAGCAGTAATAACTGTCAGAGGGTGAGGCAGGCAGGAGGGCTGGAGCTACACAGAGGGTCTGTCATGTGATCAACTTCCTGACAGCTGTGTGGGGGAACTCTTTTGTCACTGATTCGAGCACCCGAGTGGAGACTTTGGAATGAGAGAAGGGGAACTTGGGATCCAGCTTCTTGGAGAAAGATGAGTTCTTCTATCTGATGCATAAGGGTGTGAATGACAGGCTGATTCCAGGGGATTTGAGGCGTGCTCCATGCCAGCCAGAAGAGGGAAGCCCCAGCTGTCCAATCCTGGCTAAGTGGAGGGTGACCAGAGGAATAAACCACAGGCAACATGCACAGGCTTACACTCCTGATTTGGTTTTTTGTTTTTAGACCAGCAAGGGCCCTGAGGACTGCAGACAAGATTAGATTGTTAGTTTAGATTAGAGGACTTGGAGAGTAGTTTGATGTATGGGCTTTGGAAGCCAGGTAGGTACATTCTAATCCTAGAATGGTCATTTAAAAGTGGTGTGACGGCCAGAAAGGCATATTTAGTTTCCTAGGACATGCATTTGTCCTCGGAAAAACTGGGATAACCATCTACTTCCTGTGTTTTTTTTATAAGGACTAGAGGGAACACTGCTCAAGGCGCTGGCTTTCCCTGCCATCTTGGTTGATTACTTACAGACTCTTGGGTTCAGACAAGAGGGAAGACAAGAAAGAGATGATCTAGTCTGCCCTTCCCTCTTTCCGTTTTACAGAGGGACAGGCTGTGCACAAGAGAGGATCAATGACTTGTTCAAGGTCGGTCATGTTGCAAATTAGCTTCAAAATCTTGGTAGGAAACAAGGTCCCTCAAGTCCCAATTCTGGAGCATCATTTTTTGGCTCAGCCACAATGGAAGAAGAGTTGGAAGACCTGTCTGCCATGCTGAGCAGAGCCTCAGGCTCTTCTGGATCCCAGGTGTCAATCGTAGGACCTGAGCTAGTGTAGAAAAGCAAGAGAAGTTTGTGAAATGAATAAATTCCAGTTCTTGCGCAAGAGGGCAAATGGTGTCTTGGTGCAAATAAAGGATTTTAAAAGAGTTTAGAGGAGGGTCCAATAATTCTCTTGGGAGAGGAAGGAAATACCTTCTCTTTGTCCTGATGGACATGAGCATTTAGCTAGGCCTAGAACAGGGCAGCATTCCAGAGGAATCAGTGTAAGTAAATGCCCTTGGAAGTTGGTACTGCAGAAGTGTAGACAGAGCATCTTAGTTGCGAGGGTTCCTTACTTTCTCTGTTATCACACTAATAGCCCTCTGTCAGACAAGGGAGGGGTATCATCCCCACTTCTGTGGTAACTGAGCATTTGAGGCCAATGTGGTTAAACTCAGATCATCTGAGTGGCATTCACTCATTCATTTGTTCATCCCACATAGAATCAAGTACATAATTTGTGGGGCACAGTGAAAATATGGGACTCTTTCTCCCCCAATTTTTAAGAATTTCAAGACAGCAGAAGCAGAGCATTCAAGTGTAGTGCCCTTCTAAAGTTTGGGCCATGTGCATGGCACAGGCCACATGCCCATGAAGCCACCCTCAGCTTCACTGGGTATTTCCTATATGCCAGGAGTAGTTGCAGGCACTGGGGACTGCAGTGAGCAGGTTGGAGCTGCTCTTTCCTTTCCTGAATTCTGGCAGTAGTAAGACACAACAAACAAGTACAGGAATAAAGGTATAAGACAGTGTGAGATAACTGTGAGTGTGCCAGGGCGGGCTGGAATAGGCAATCAGGGAGGCATTGCTCAGGTGGTGAGCTGAGGTCTGGATGAGGAGAAGTCAGAAAGATTTGGGGAATCAGCCCTCCAGGCAAAGGAAAAGCAAAGGATTTAAACCAGGAACAAGCTTGGATCATTCAGCAATAGGCAACAATGCCAAAGTGGCTGCAAAAGCAGCTGTAGGTGGACCTCCCAGGCTCTGCAGAGCATGGGGAGGCCTGACTGTTAGGCACTGGACAGTACTGGGCAGGCGTGGCCTGACAGGGGTATGGCAGCCTCTGTTCTCAGATGGCTTTTCATCAGTCTCTCTTCCTGGTGGCTGGGAGCTCTAGAGGATCAGATGTCTCTGGTTGGTAGTAGAGCTCCATAAAGAGTGAAGTAGGAGGGTTGCTTTTGATGGACAAGCACAAGCAGAGCATTAGTTGACCACGTAGGTGGTGCTTGTATAACTCATGCCCAAGAAACCAGAAGAAAATGTGGATGGCATTTGGTTATAAGGATAAATAATTTTCCTTTTATTAAAAGATTCTGGTAATTATTTTTAAAAATGCAAGCAATTAAGAGAAGTGAAAACATTTTTTTTAACAATCTCATTTTAAATCACTCAGAAGTAACAATTACCAGGCATTTGGTGTCTTAGTCATTACTTTTTGGCAGTAAATGGTGTCTTGGTCCTTTTGTGTTGCTATAAAGGAATAGACGAGGTGGGCAATTTATGAAGGAAAGAGGTTAATTTGGCTAACAGTTCTGCAGGCTGTACAGGAAACTTAGCTTCTGGTGAGAGCCACAAGCTGCTTTCTCTCCTGGCAGAAGTTTGAGGGGAGCCAATGTGTGTAGCATTAATGAGGTAAGAGAGAGGCAAGAGGTGCCAGGCTCCTTTAGCAATCAGTTCTCAAAGGCTAATAGAACAAGGACTCACTCATTACCTCGAGGACAGCACCAAGCCTTTCCTGAGGGTGCTGCCCCCAAGGACCCAAATACCTCCCATCAGGCCCCATCTCTAATACTGGGCATCAAATTTCAAATTTTCATCAGAGACTTGATAAGGCCAAACAAATCATATCCAAACCATACCACTTGGTAATCATTGTTTTGGGCATAAAATACACTCTATTTGCATGAAATCAATGCCTTTCATTTGTCTTCTTAACATAGCTTCTCTGTTGTTGAGCCTGTTATTTTTATCTCTAGAATTGTTGACTAGATTTATGACACAGTAGGCTTTTAAAGAATAGTTGTGGCTGCTATAGTCTCTAAGTACTTGCATCTTTTTTTTTTATTAAAACATAAATGTGTACATTAGTGCAATCATGGGTAACAATGTGCTGACTTCATATACAATCTGAAATATTTTCATCGAACTGTTTAACATAGCCTTCATGGCATTCTCATAATCGCTATATGTAGCCATTGGTATTCTACATTTAGTAAGTTTCACCTGTACCCTTCTAAGATGCACTGTAGGTGTGATCCCACCAATCGCCCTCCCTATGCCCATCCTCCCCCCTCCCTTGCCCATCCTCCCCCCCCTTGCCCATCCTCCCCCCCCTTGCCCTTTTCCCCATATTCTTGTGTTATAATTGGGTTTTAGCCTTCATATGAAAGCTATAAATTAGCTTCATATTAAGGCTGAGTACATTGGATACTTTTTCTTCCATTCCTGAGATACTTTTCTAAGAAGAATATGTTCCAGTTCCATCCATGTAAACATGAAAGAGGTAAAGTCTCTGTCTTTCTTTAAGGCTGCATAATATTCCATGGTACACATGTACCACAATTTATTATTCCATTCATTGGGTCAATGGGCACTTGGGCTTCTTCCATGACTTAGCAATTATGTATTGGGCTGCAATAAACATTCTGGTACAGATATATTTATTATGATATGATTTTTGGTCTTCTGGATATATACCTAGTAAAGGAATTGTAGGATCAAATGGCAGGTCTATTTTTAGATCTCTAAGTATTCTCCAAACATCCTTTCAAAAGGAATGTATTAGTTTGCATTCCCACCAGCAATGTAGAAGTGTTCACTTTTCTCCACATCCATGCCAGCATCTCTGGTTTTGGGATTTTGCTATGTGGGCTAATCTTACTGAGGCTGGATGATATCTCAAAGTAGTTTTGATTTGCATTTCTCTGATGGTTAAGGATGGTGAGCATTTTTTCTTGTGTCTGTAGGCCGTGTGCCTGTCTTCTTTAGAGAAGTTTCTCTTCAAGGCCTTTTCCCACCCTGAGATGGGATCACTTGTTCTTTTCTTGCAGATATGTTTGAGTTCTCTGTGTATTCTGATTATTAAACTTTTGTCGGAGGCATAACTTGCAAATATTTTCTCCCATTCTGAGGGCTGTCTGTCTGCTACACTTACTGTGTTCTTATCAGCGCAGAAGCTTTTTAGTTTGATCAGGTCTCAATAGTGTATTTTTGATACTGCTTCAATTGCCTGGGGAGTCCTCCTCATAAAAAATACACCCAAGAGTTTTCCCTGCACTTACTTCTAGTATTTTTATAGTTTCATATCTTAAGTTTAAATCTTTGATCCAGTTAGAGTCTATCTTAGTTAATGGTGAAAGGTGTGGGTCCAGTTTCAGTCTTCTATAGGTCGCCAGCCAGTTCTCCCAGCACCATTTGTTAAATAGGGAATCTTTTCCCCACTGAATGTTTTTAATTGGCTTGTCAAAGATCAAATAGCAGTAAGTAGCTGGGTTCATCTCTTGGTTCTCTATTCTGTTCCATACATCTATCTTTCTGTTTTTGTGCCAGTACCATGCTGTTT
>CAUYRH010096858.1:0-96548 GCA_963574655.1 Perodicticus potto
GCAAGGCAGTTTTAAGGTAAACAGCACAGCAGTTCCCAAGGAGTAAGAGAGTGCCAAAGAGAACCTTAATTGACCTTTTTTCCCTGTGAGAATATAAAAGCATGGTGTCAAAATAAAGTGTTGTCTCAGTCTCAGTCTCAGCCTGACTGAGTCCATTACCGTGTGTGTGTGTGTGTGTGTGTGTGTGTGTGTCTTTTTTCATCCCAGCGCCCCCTCCCCAGAACCTCGCTAGTGGACGGCGGGTCCGTCAGGGGAGCTAATCATACCCTCAAGCTACATTATTAAGTAGAATATATGGTACAGTTGATAACAAAGTACTGTTTCCCTGGGTAGGAGCAAGAGGGCTCATGGGCTAAATTGGAGAAGTAGACTTGATAGAGGTCAGGTGTGGTAGCTCACGTCCAGTACTTTGGGAGGATGTCTGAGGCCAAGAATTCAAGATCAGCCTGGACAACAATAGGAGTCCCCTTCTCTCCAAGACATTTTTCTAAAAATTATCTAGGTGTAGTGGTGCACACCTGTAGTCCTAACCACTCAGGAGGCTGAGGCAGGAAGATGGCTTGAGCCCAGGAGTTTGAGGTTATGGTGAAATAGGATTGGGCCACTGCACCCCACTCTGGGCAACAAAGTAAGACCGGGTGTCTTGTTTATACTAATCATTCTGTAAAAGGTGGAGGCAGATCATGGGGGATCTTAAATGTCAGGCTTAGATTTTGTACCCTCCTTGCTAGTATAGACTGAATACCACTGTATGACTGCTGTGTAGACTCCACATGAAATAGAATTGTCCAGCTGTGTTTCCTGTCCCATGAAATCAGGAGATATAGTAAAATGGATGAATTTTAAGCTACTGAATTTTGGGTAGTTTGTTATGCAGCAATAGATACCAGCCTCAAAGAGCTTATCATCTAGTTCCGGATATAGGGCTTATGAAAATATAACAATATAAGACAGGGTATGAATGAATAGTAGTAAGGACAATTAAGTTTCAAAGGCAAGAAGAGATCCTTTTGAATTATGGTGATGAAGGAAGACTTTGCAGAAGAGATGGGATTTCAGCTGGACCTTGAAGTACAAACTGGATGAAGATGTATGGAGAGGCAGGCACAGTGATTCCTGGCAGGCAGAGAGGTGAAGATGGAAAGGGGCAGGTGGGCCCAGGAGGCAGACTTCATGGCTTCTCTTGGCTAGAGCAGAGGGTTTCTACTGTGGAGAAAAAGTGAAGTCAGAATGGTGAGTCAGTCATGCTGTAGACAGGAAAAATGCTTTGCCCCTATCCTGTCACTAGTGGGGACATCTGACAGGTTTGGGGCCTCAGGCAATGAGATAAAGTAGTGTTTCAGGAAAATCAGTATGATGACTTCATGCACTCTCTTTTTATTGGAACTTCAGAAGGTAGTGCATAGCTCTAGACTTCCAGAATTTAGCAAACCATTTCATCGTTGCCTGTCTGTATCCTTTATGGCATGAACTTGGCATACATCCCTTTAAAGAGGAGTTTTGGTCTGTCCAACTTGGTAAAACTTAACTCTTATCTCTGAAACCACATTAATTCATTGTGTCTCTCTGGTCACCTCAGTCAGATGGAGTAGAATAATTCCGTTATTCCTTCTGTCCATTCTATTCCGTCACTGCTCCCTGGTTGCAGTCCCTGTCCTGGTGGCTCTCCCTCAGGTGCACCTTCGGATCCTGTTCCCTCTCCTAAACTATGAGAGCTCTGTGAGAAGTCCTGATCCTTCCTCAGCCACTCCCTTCCCTTTCAATATCCTCTTCAATGTTGCCCAAAAGATCTTTCTTTCTTTCTGTTTTTTTGTTTGTTTGTTTTTAGTTTTTTTGTTTTTTTTGTTTTTAGTTTTTTTGTTTGTTTTTAGAGACATAGTCTCACTTTATTGCCCTCGGTAGAGTGCCATGGCATCACAGCTCACAGCAACCTCCAACTCCTGGGCTTAGGCAATTCTCTTGCCTCAGCCTCTGGAGTAGCTGGGACTACAGGCGCCTGCCACGATGTCCGGCTATTTTTTCTTGCTGTTTGGCCAGAGCCAGGTTTGAACCTGCCACCCTCAGTATATAGGGCCGGCGCCCTACCCACTGAGCCACAGGTGCCACCCTCCGAAAGATCTTTCTAAAACATAGAATTGACATCTCACAGTAAGCCCTTTGCTAGGGGTCTACAGAGCACAGTCATACTCCCTCCTCTTGGCAGACAGAGCCCTCCTTATTGGCCTCACCCTTAGCCACTTCCCCCATCCTCACTAAGGTAATTTCAGCTCTCCACACAGGGTTTCTGGGTCTTCTGGTGTTTGCATGAACTATTCCTGTACATCAGATGCCCTTTCCTCTGTCTAAGGCCTGGCCTGTTCTTGTCCATTTTTCAGGTCTTAGCTCTGGCTTCTCCTTACTTGGGAATTGCCCACAACCCCCAGGCTGGGCTGGACCCCCTCCTCTGTGCTGCCTCAGCACCTGATGCCCCCATCAGTACTCCTCACAGAGGTCCCAGTTCTCTGTTCACAACCGTGAGGGCAGATGTATCTTTCATCCCTGCATTTGGCCAGAATCCAGGTCAGAACCTGGTGGGAGATAGGTGTTTATTAAATTTCTGTTGCCTTGAAATGGACTCCATTTCATCAACTCATTCTCCTAAGCGTTCTGCTATCTTGGGCTGCAGGGCCCGGGGTCTCCTCCCTGTCCCCCGCCCACTGAGAGCCGCTGAGAACAGGTGAAAGGACTCACCTTCCTGCCTCGCGGGGTTTGGCAGGTCCCTCTCCTCCCCAAGGATCCTGTACAGGGGAAGCATGGCCCTTGGCTGTATTCTGGTGCCCGTGTTACTTTTGAACTTCTAGGTTAATTGCTATCCTTTGTCCCTGTGAAGTGAAACCCCCTTACCCTTTTAGGGTTACAAGTTAGCTTATTGAAAAAAACAGCATTCTGGAAATTGTTTGCTGGAAAATCTCACTTACTTCGGGCCCACATATTAAATTGTAGGAGGTGTCTAGTTTACTCCTATAGATTGGGGGGGAAAATGCATCATGTCATTTAAAAATACCACTTCAGGCTCGGTGCCTTAGCTCAGTGAGGAGGGCGCTGGCCACATACACCAACACTGGCAGATTAGAGCCCAGCCTGGGCCTGCTAAACAATGACAACTGTAACCAAAAAATAGCTGATCATTGTAGCGGGTGCCTGTAGTCCCAGCTACTTGGGAGGCTGAGGCAAGAGAATCGCTTAAGCCCACGAGTTTGAGGTTGCTGTGAGCTGTGATGCCACAGCACTCTACTGAGGGCAACATAGTGAGCCTCTGTCAAAAAAAAACAAACTAGGGCGGCGCCTGTGGCTCAGTGAGTAGGGCGCCGGCCCCATATACCGAAGGTGGCGGGTTCAAGCCCTCCCTCAGCCGAACTGCAAAACAAAAAAATAGCTGGGCACTGTGGTGGGCACCTGTAGTCCCAGCTACTTGGGAGACTGAAGCAAGAGAATCACCTAAGCCCAGGAGTTGGAGGTTGCTGTGAGCTGTGTGACGCCACAGCACTCTACCGAGGGCGATAAAGTGAGACTCTGTCTCTACAAAAAAAAAAAAACCCACTTCGGATCGAAAATTTACAATGCAAACATCCATTGATGAGATTGTGGTAATTATATGTGTATTTAAGTAAGAGGGAAAAATGTGAACAAGTAAGTATATGTGAACAAGTAAGAGGGAAAAACTACAGGTAAATACATTCTGATTTGGGGGAGCAGGTGCCAACATACAGTCGTCAGTCTACCAGCCTCAGTCTACCAGCATAAATTCTTTAAAAGGTACACAGCTATGACCTGGATGCCTCTCCCTCTGCCCAGTGCTCACGGTTTTCTCTCGGTGACTTCTTGAAGGATTTGACTCTTAGGTGCTGGCAGCTCCTAGGCAGGAGAAATGGCTGTGACCAGACTGGGGTTTGGAAGATGGAATTTTCATCTATTAAAGAGGAGGGGCTCATTGCTATTGAAACTCATAGCTGTTGTCTTTGCTGTGCTTCTGTTTTGTGAATTTTCAGTTTATTACTTAGTGATCTTTCAGTGTGATTGGCCTGGTGTGAAAACTCCAGCCTATGACAGCAAACCGGCAGCTCTTAGCTCTTTCTGTGCTGAAAGCCATGTTTTTGGCCAATACCCACTTGCTTGGGGAAGTCAGAGGCCCCTGGCTAGACAAACTATGAAGGGAATGGCAGATGGAGAGACCCTTCCAGACGGCTCTGAGGTTGCTGCAGCCAGAAGTCATCTTCATTCTGGGGGATGCATTTGACGAAGGGAAGTGGAGCTCCCCCGAGGCCTGGGAAGATGATGTAGAGCAGTTTCAGAAAATGTTCAGACACTCAAGTCACGTGCAACTGAAGGTAGTTGCTGGCAACCATGACATTGGCTTCCTTTATGAGATGACCATGTACAAAATAAAACGGTTTGAGAAAGTTTTCAGCTCTGAAAGGCTGTTTTCCTGGAAAGGAATTAATTTCATGATGGTCAACAGCATGGCGCTTGAAGGGGACCATTGCACCATCTGTTCCAAAGCAGAAGCAAAGCTCATTGTAACTGAACTGCTCTTGGGAGCAGCACCCTGCTTCCTGCCAGTGTGGAGAGGGGCAGGTGCTCCTGCCTCGGCACCAGTCCTCCTGCTGCATTACCCGCTTTACTGGAGAAGCGATGAGCACTGTTCTGGGGAAGACTGCCACCCCAGAGGAAAGGAACCTCCCACTTCAGGAAGGATACCATGTGATTTCTCGGGAGGCGTCACAAAAGCTGCTGTGGTGGCTCTGGCCATGCCTGGTCCTGAGAGGCCACACACACAGCGGCTGTGAGGTGTTGCACGTAGGAGGCCCCCCTGAGCTCAGCGTCCTGTCTCACGCACACCAGAGACTCTTAATCACTGATGTGAGTTACTGCAGAATAAATAGTCGATCGCACTATTGTCATGCTATAAAAGTGGAATGTGTACTCTACAACAAATTGGTTTTCTCGTTTTTATCAAATATATGAACCATCAAAGTTTGCATCGGTACAGTATGAGAATGCTATTAATGCCACTGCTTGCGTGCACAACACAGTCCTGTCTTCCCCAGGAGAGGCTTGGCAGCCTCAACACACGGACATGGGCGCATAAACGCCAGGTTTGCTTCTGTCCACTTATGCAGTGATTCTCAGATCCCCGTATCGTATAGAGTGGTACCCTCAAAATAACAGTGCAGGTGTGCTGTACAGGAACACACTGTTTTCATGGACTTTTGTACTTCTGTGCTGGATTAATGGAATCAGATTTTTAGATAAGTAATTTTCTCTCCAGAAGACCAAGTTGTTACACCCGAATTTAATGCCTTCAATGGTGAAAAGAAACTTTAAAAATGGAGTAGGGTGTAGCTTTTGGTATTTGAAAATACACGTTTTGATTATTTTAAGCAGATAAAATGTGCTCTTTTAGTTTTTTCCCCAACACTTTGGCTTGTCTTTTGAATCAAACTTAGGACATTTAGAGGGGAATTGCTGAGTAATAATGCACCACGGTATACTTCGCTTTACTTTGTGTCATTGCCGCAGCAGTCCTGCTTGGGAGAGATGGTGCGCCATGACATTTGAGGCTGCATTTGCAAATCTTTGAGTGTGAAAAAGAGCCAGGCATTTTGACTTTATATTTGAAATAAAGGTTTGTAACATTTCTTCTTCAAAATAAAGAAAAAAAGCCTAGAATTATCTGAAAGTTAACTTTTAGGTAATTAAAAACTGCCTCCTGCAGGGGGCCATTCTTGCTGAAAGAGTCCTCATTTGGAATCAGTGTAGAACAATAAACAAAATGCCTCCTCTTTGAGCACTTTCACGACTGTTTCCCTTCTGTGCTCATAACCACCTGATGAAAGGTAGGATGGGCATCAGTATCCTGGTTTTCTAGACAAGGACGCTGTGCTTAGGAGAAATGAACTTGCCTGATGAAGCTTGTTAGTGGTAGAAGAGGAAGGAACCAGGCTCTGGTCACACTCCACCCTCCAGGCAGCTGCTGTGTCATCAGGCCATTTTTGCCCCAAATGGGCCTAATCTCAGATAAATAGACGCCTCTGATTGCTTCTCCTTTGGACAGCAACAACAACCTAGTCATCCCCGCCCCAAAGTTGGAGAAACTTAATCTCACCAGGTCTGAATTTGCTCCCAACCTTTTGGGTTAACGCTGAGCAGACAGAAAGGATGACATTTCTGAATTCAGAGGCTGCAATGAGCTAAGAAAAACAAGCATCTGTAGCCCCCTCCAGGACCCACCAGGTGGAGGGGATGTTGCCCCGGGGGTGCTGTAGGAGATGGGAAGGGGACTCTGAGGAAACTGCCCTCCTTCAGAGTCCATCAGCAAATTGTCTCATGTAGCCATAATAGCCAGGAGCAAGGCAGGGGGAGCAGGGTTTTGTCTAAGGGAAGCAAGTGTATTGTAAACAGGATAAAAGGGGCTGGAAAGCCCTGCTTATCACCAACTAATGTGTCCCCAGGTCATTGGGGAGCTGAACCCCTACTAGCAGCCCTGAGCAGGGAAAGAGAATTCCCAATTAACCCTATCACCTGTGAGTGGGACCAGGGCAAAGGTCTGGATTTTTCTCTTGCTAAATGATTCCCATGGTCATTAGGCATTTACAGGGCTCTGCACATTTGTAAGGAAGCCGTCCCAGACTGGAGGAGCCTTCTGAGCCTTCTGCTCTTTGGGGCCACATGGAACAGGGTGTACATGTGGGTATCCTTGGGAGGAGGAGAGGTCTGAAGTGGCATGAGGCTGGGGGAAGTTTCAGGGAGAGGGTGGTAGTTTCCCAGTTGATCACAGAGGAGGAAGGGGTTTGTGTACCAGCATTTGAGCACTGGGTTGGCTTAGTTTAGATTTGAGGGACTGACCAAGAGATCAGTCTCTCTGGGATTGTGGTATAATGATTTCATTCATTTCTTACAAGCCTCTTGTGTGCTGCTATCTTAATTTATAGATGAGAAAACTGAGGCAAGGTTAAGTAAAGTGTCCAAGTGTCCCACTGAGACCTGGGCTCAGGCCTTGCTAACTCCCAGCCTGGGCATTTAAACACCAGTTGGATTAGATACATCAGATCAGCATGTAAGTGCGAAGACTTCTGAAGAATGCTCAGGTCAAGTGAATGTACTTCATCCCTCCAGGGAGCCTAATTTGGTCATCAGTCTTCTTCTTCTGAGCCTCTGCTTTCCTATACCATTAAGACATGGGATTGTAGAAGGAGTCCAAGAGTTGGTTTTTTTTTGAGACAGTCTCAACCTGTCACACTAGCGTGCCGTGACATCATATCTCACAGCAACCTTAAACTCTTGGGCTCAAGCGATCCTCTGGCCTCGGCCTCCCATGTAGCTGGGACTACAGGGACCCACCAGAGCGCCTAGCTAGTTTTTCTGTTTTTTGGTTTTTTTTCTTTATTTTTATTTTATTTTATTTTTTTAAATAATTTTATTAAATCATAATTGTGTACATTGGTGCAATCATAGGGCAGAATGAGTTTTTCTGTTTTTAATACAGGTGGGTCTTGCTTTTGCTTAAGCTGGTCTTAAACTCCTGAATTCAAGCAATCTACCTACCTTGGCCTTCCAGAGTGCTAGGATTACAGGCATGAGCCACCATGCCTGGCCAAGAGTCCAGGTTTTGATACACAGAGCCTGAGTTTGATTCTCCAGTTTAGTCCCTTTGGACAAATTCATTCCCAAGAACCTCATTTTCTTTATGTGTAAGTTGGAGACAATAGCCAGGCTATGTATTTTGCTGAGTTGGAAGAAGATTGAATGAGAAGGAGAACGAAAGAGTTTTGTACAAATTTGGGTGTTATTGTTACGGACGGTGTCACAGGAGCTTTTTGTTCCCTCACCCACTGCCTCTCCAAGCACTGCCTTCTGCTTCATCTGCCTCAGACGCCACCTTATGCATGCCAGTCTCCTGCTCAGGAACCGTCCGTGGCTCCCTGCTACTGCTTCCTCTGCTTGGAACTCTTGTCTTCCCCAGAAGACTCTCCTCTCTCTCCCAAACTCAGAGCCTCTTCCCTGCCCCTCTGACCTGACTGCAGGCTCAAATCAGGGGTCCCCAGGACTCAAATGAGGTGAGTTCTCACACCTGTGGGCCTTTGCTGGCTTCCTAAAGTGACTTGGCCCCTCCTTCAAGCTGGCTCAGATCTCAATTCCTCCTTCAGCTGCCTTTCCGAACCCCTGGGCCATGGCGGCCTCTCCACCCTTTTGTTTTATCATTCTCCTTGCTGGCATGTTGACTTTCCACATATAATCAGTCTCCAGATTGAATCTTAAGGACAAAAACCTCTTTCCGTAAATATAGATGCTCACCTATGCCAGGCTGGACAGGCAGTGGGCTAAGGGGATGTCTTAGGAGTTATTTATGTGTGAGGTAGAGATGCCTTACAATGGAGCCACTTTATCAGTGGTATTTTGAGGACCTGGTGCCCTGGAGGTCTCCGTGAACATATGAATTGACTCAAGCTGTGACAGCCAGCATTGAGGGGGGAGATCGGTTTTTTTTTTTTTTGGCAGGTGACAAAAAGAGCCAACCTGGAAGTCGTCCAGGCTGTAGCCCCACAGGCCTGCCCCAAGCACACAGGGGAGCACCTGTTTCCTCCCTAAGTCATCCCCACCATTCAATGAGTCCTAGGGGTTTCAGGTGTGGGGTGGGAGATAGAAGCATTGAATAATTTCCTTCTGTGTGCCCTTGATAATCAACAAAGTATAAACCCCCCATCAACCTCCTCGTTTGCCCCCAGGGAAACTGAGCCCCAGAGCAGGGATGATTTGCCCACATCACACAGGGTTCAGAGCCCAGCTGGAGCCTGCATGTCCTGAGTCTAGTCCAGTGCTCAGCTCCCTCTCTCACACCTCCCAGGTGACAGAGCAGCAGGTAAGGCCCTGAGACAGAAGGATCAGAACCTTAGGCCTGGGTCAGAGCTCAGGAGCCAACCCCACACCTAGACTGACCCCAACCTACCAGGAGGAGAAGCAGCCCAGCCCAACCCAGGCTGAAAAGTCTCCAAGAAGGAATCTCTAACCCTTCTCCATGCCCCCAAACCTGCACCTTGGTGCATCCTATCTGGTTTTCCTCCAGTACACTAGCTGCGAGCCACGTGTGCTACTGAGCACCAAAATGTGGCTCGTCCGCCTTAAGAGGTGCCGTCAGAGTAACACACTGGCTGTCAGAGACAGGACAAAAAGGGGAAGATGTAAAATAATCTCACTAATACTTTTCAATGATTTCTACGTTTTATGTTTTCATGTTGAAATAATATTTTACATGTATTGGATTAAATAAAATATAGTAAACTTAATTTTACCTTTTTTTTTTTGAGACAGTCTCACTCTGTCACTTTGGGTTAAGTGCTGTGGCATCATCATAGCTCACAGCAACCTCAATCTCTTGGGCTCAAGTGATCCTCTTGCCTCAGCCTCCCAAGTAGCTGGGACTACAGGCGCCCACCACAATGCCCGGCCGGCTAGTTTTTCTATTTATAGTAGAGATAGGGTCTTGATTTTGCTCAGGCTATTCTTGAACTCCTGAGCGCAAGGAATCCACTTGCCTCGGCCTCTCAGAGTTCTGAGATTATAGGCATGAGCCACCATCTTTTTCCTTTTTTTTTTTTTGCAGTTTTTGGCCAGGGCTGGGTTTTGAACCCACCATCTATGGTATATGGGGCTGGTGCCCTACTCCTTTGAGCTACAGGCACCGCCCATCTTTTTCCTTTTTAAAATATGACTTCTAGAAATTTAAAATTAAATAAATAGCTCACATGTGTAGCTCATGCTGTTTCCACTGGGCAGTGCTGGTCTAGAGTACAACCTTTGGCTTCTTATGAGACTGCAGGCTCCTTGAGGGCAGAGAGCTGCCCTGGATGGTATGTCAGCCACCCAAGGCACGTTTCCCCACCACCACCACCACCCCGGCCTGACAGCCCAGGGCCTACACTTACTGAGGCTGAATTGGGCCCCCAGTTCTCCAGACTGAGTACCTCCTCCATTTGCAGTCCTCTGAGGTCCCTCAGATCCAGAGTCTCAGTGTTGGGTGTAAGGTAGTCAGGGTGGACTTTCTGTTAGAGGTGACTGGGCTTCAGGGCCAGGAACAGAGTGAGGCACAGGAGGCACCTGAGGCACAGAAGCGAAGGGGCTCACATGGTGCTAACCCCGAGAATGTGGTCGTCTCTCCCTACTTCCGGCCTTAGTCAGGCTTCATCATGGCTCCTTCACCAGGAGCCACATCTCCACACAGGTCCATAGCCACGCTCATGGGAGTCCCCAGGGTGGTCCTAATAGTCCTTACTCTACTCGGGCAACCCCCCTTAACACCCACCAAGCAGCCTGTGCCATTCCCTTTCCCAATAAGCCAGCTCAGCCCCGGGTCCTCCCTGGCCAGGCCGTCAGGGCCTCTTCCTCCCTCACCCTACTTTCATTGCCTCCAGGAGACAAGCTGCATTAATGGCGATAATTTTGCAGCTTTGAAAGGGAAGCGCCCAGAACCCTGAGGCATGGGGCAAGAGGAGCCCTCTGAGGAGAGGACCAGACAGGCGTCCCTCAGAGGCCCCCTTCCCCTGCAGGCCAGGGGGCCAACGTGTCCCGACACTGACAGGCTTCCTTGCACAAGCCAGACCTCACAGAGTGAGGGGGGCACAGGAGGAGGGGGGACACGGAGACAGGAGGGTTAGGGGCTCATCCATCAAGAACCGTCAAGCAGCAGGACCACAGCCTGCCTGAACGCTTGGCTCTTTAAAGGGGCCTGCTGCGGCTCACCCACCCTCCAATCCTTGGCCTTCTGGAATCAAGCACATTCCACTAGTCGGGGATTAGGGGATGGGCATCCCAGGTGGGGCTGGCCCCAGCTGCTCTCCCACAGTGCTGGGCTGGAGCTCCTTGGCCTCCTACCCCCAAAAGGAGTTGTGGTTAAGGGGCCCAGGGCAAAATAGAAATTGGTGGGGCCTTTTTGTCTGCCTCTGTTTTTAAGAAAATAGCACACACTTTGAGAGGCTATCTTTATCATCATTTTTTGTTATTAATTAGAGGAGCTGAGTTGCACTGAGGGTCACCAAAGCCTTACTTATGCCAAGAGCTGGGCCTGTAGGGTGGGAAGGGCTGCTCAGGTAGGAGCAGAGGACTAGCTGTCCTCCCCAAGAGTCCAACACCTGCACCTAGCTCAGCCCTCTCAAAGCACCCCCTGACCACAGCCATGGTCAGACTCTCCCTGCCAGGTAGGAGGATGGCAAGGGTTTTCCTCCTTTTCTTTCTCCGAGGGAAGCCCTGACTGGAGGCCTGCAGTCCTGAGAAACACAGGGCCAAGAAGAACCCCCAGCCTTGGCAGTTGCTCCTAAAGGCATCAGAATTGCATTTGAATCCTGGCTCAGCGACCTGCTTCCTACTGACCTTGACAGGCCTCTTGAGCTCTCTGAGTCCCCCTTTCCTTCATTGGAAAGTGTCCTAGCATACGTGCTCCTGATGTGGTGGAAAGCCATCTTGCCTTGCTATCAGGGAGGCAAGGAGGCCTGTGTTGGGCCACTGGCTGGCTGTGCCTCCTTAGATGAGTTACTTGACTTCTCTGACCTCTAGTTTTCTTATGAGTATTTTGTGAGGAGTAAATCGTGTACAGTAGCACCTGCATAGCTGACCACCTCCTTAAGTTAACCTAATTTTCATAGGTTATCAGTACAGTAGGCCTAGTTCCTTATGCTGTCACCTCTGTATGTTGGCCAGTTTGTGACAGTCCCTTGGGTGGTCAACTTAACAGAGTTTCTACTGTATTTGAAAGTTTCCTGGAAGCTCACACAGCTGGTGCTACTGTCAGATGGAATCCATCCCTCTGTCTCCTGCCCTCCCATTTCCCTTGGAACCTTCACGACATAGGCAGTACAGCTGTGACATAGTCACCTGTCAGTCAGCTGAATGGTGGGCTCCAGGCAGGACCTTGGGACAACAGTTCCTGGCACACATGTGGCACTCAAGCAGTCCTCTTATGTCTGTACCTTGAGAAGGTAGGGCTGTGTATTAGTTAAGGGTGTCAACTCTGCAGCTTGAACTCAAATCTAGGCTCTGCCTCTTGCTAGATGGGCCCTCTTGGGCAAGTTGCTTAAGCACTCTGTGCCTCAACCTCTTCATCTGTAGAATGGACACATGCATAACACCTTCCTCAGAGGGTTGTTGTGAGGTTTGGACAGTATACATTCATAATGACAAAGGGAATGAGATACACACCATGGGAGGGTTTTTCTTTACCACGTTGCCAGCCCAGAGATCTCATCATCCTTCCGCTGATCCTGGTGCAGGCCGTATCCTGTTAGTTTGGGAAAGTCCTTTCCGACCTTGTGCCTATTTTCTTATGGGAAAGATGAGGGAGCTGGGCTCCAGAAGAGGCTGGGGTGAAGGCCTTGGCCTGGCCCTGGTTGCCTCCCACTCCACCCTCCAGCCTGGGCAGAAGCCAGGATGCAAAGCTCCTCTGTGGACTGGCTCCCTGAGGCGTGGGGGCTGGGCTGGGCTGAGTGAGCTGCTCCTCACTGCTCAGGAAGAGAATGACAGGCAGGGAACACTTTTGTAACCGCCCAGTGGTCAGCACAAAGGTGGTGCAGGAGGAGCTTCCTCTCCAGGAGGAAGGGAGAAGGTCGTCAGCCCACATCCGGCCCTGCCCATTCCTCCCAGATTCTGTGGAAAGATGTCCTGGCCACTTCGTCATTGCTAGGTGGGGTCTTTCCTTCACACTGGGGCAGGTCCCTTTGAGGACCCTGGTCTGCAGGGCTGGGCACACACTCACAGGCACAGGATCCTCTTCCCTTACCCCCTTGGTCTACACACTCACAGTATAGGGCCTGCAGATGCAGCAACCAATTAATGACTTGGCTGTCACTTGACCTTCCACTGGGTGGTCCCATGCCGTGAGGCCGCACTGGATGCACATTGAGTTGTTGGATGGTGACTTAGCCGTCACTGTCCATTGCCCAAGAGATCAAGGTCATGGGTCAGTCCCTAGATAGGGCCATAGATTTTCTCCTCTTCCGTAGCCGCAAGTGCCACCCTATGCCACAGCTTGCTCTCTTACTCAGGGATGACATGTACAGAGGGGATCAGTGTGTGATTCAGCAGAAGGTTAAAACTATGTCTTCTTGCTGCTGCCTACTCTTGCTGGAAGTGGGTTATTCCAAGCATCAATTCCACAGGGGACCCATGGATTCTGTGACATAGGTTGTCTAAGATGGTCAGGGCCACTTGCAGCTCCCCTTTATCTAGTGTGGAAACTGAGGCTTTGGGATGTATGGAGGGCTGCTCTAAGGTCCATTACAGTGGGGTCGGGCAGCTCCTGCCTTGTGTGATGGGAGCTGGAGGCCCAGGATGGGTGCCCCCAAAGAGATGGCAGTGCCTTATCTTCAAGCGAGAGGCAGAGTTCTGTGTGAAACCCTCAGAAAGGGATCTGTTTCCTGAGATCTATGCTGAATGGTCTGAATTTTCCTGTGAGCTCCAAGCAGAGCTCAGGCCTGTGTTCACGTAAAGCCTTCATGCAGGTATTCTGAGTTTGGAACTTTAAGCCTATTTAGTTCACTCTGACCTTGATCAAGGGTACAATGAGAAACAGAGGAACAGATGCTGGAATAAAGTTGCTATGAGAGATGGTGAGCTCCATCCATCTGTCTGTCCACTCGCCCATTCATCCATCCATCCATCCACTCATCCATCCATCTATCCACCCACCCATCCATCCACCTATCTATTGAGCACCCACAATAAGCCATATTTGGTGTTGGGTGCTAGAGATCCAGGGAGGAAGAAGTCATGTTTCTTACTCTTAGTTGTTTTCCAGTGAGCAAGACAGCATCAATTAGGATACAAGTACCTGGGACCCTTGCCTGAAATGGCTTAAATAAGATGGAACCCTTATCTCATAGAACAAGAAGGCCAGAGGTAGGGAAGCTCTGGATCTGTCAATTCAGGGGCTCAATGGCATCACTGGGAACTTGGATTTTTTTCTGTCTTTCTGCCTGACCACCCTCCAAGAGCCTTTTAGGTCACCTCCTGGTGCTAAGGAGGGTGCCACACATCCAGGAACTGCAAACCAATACTGTAAATCTGTGGTCCCCAACCCCCAGGCCACACTGGTACTGGTCCATGGCCTGTTAGGAACTGGGCTGCACAGCAACAGGTAAATGAGCAAAGCTTCATCTGTATTTACAGCTGCTCCCCCTTGCTCATATCACTGCCTAAGCTCTGCCTCCTGTCAGGTTTGTAATATTCTAAAGCCATTTATTTGTTAGTGGGGCAGGGAGGGTCAGAAGTGAAAAGAAGAAAGTCCTTTCCTACTTTTTCCCTGGGGTATCTCAGCAAGGTCACAGTAAGGGCCAAGGCTGAAAAATGTGGAGAATTTTTGGCCCCTCAGTCAGATGGAGACAATGCAATTTAAGGCGGTCTTGGTCCCATGACCCATCCCCATAATGCTGTGCTCTGTCTCCCAGGCATTAATGCTGCCTCCTCTAGGATATCACATCCTTTGACCCCACTCCCCAGTGCATTTTCCAGAAAAGAGAAGACCACATTAGAAGGCCACGCACTTGTTTTCTCACCCTGGACACTGGGTGTGCAGACTCCTTCCCCCCACCCCCACACGGCACCTCTTGTTTTCCTCTTTGGAAAGTTCGCAGTCTGAACCCAGGTGGGCAAAGACCCCTTTGTTTCAGGCAGTGGAACAGGAGGTCCAGGAGTCTCTGTGACATTTCACTGTGGGACACTGTCCCTAAAGGAAGCTACACCAGAGCCCGTGCAAGAAAATCCACTCACCAAGCACCAACATGGCCTTCCTTTGAAGCTTCTCAATCCAGTCCGAGTCCAAGGATGGTCTAGGTGTCAGTAATGCTATGGCCCAAAAGACTAGTTCATGGTGACCCTAGGGTTATGGCTTATGGCAGCCCTGAGTGGGCTCTTCTGGGGTTCTAGGTCCTATGTCCTGTGGCCCAGATTGGTTCCAGGTATCAGCAGCACCAGCTGATGGTGGCCCTAGGTATCTAGGGAAGGCAGCCTTGGCTAATGGTAACCTTTGATTCTAGGTTTCAATGGTCCTGTTCATGACAATTGGAGACAGTGGCCCAGATTTCAGAAGCCCTGGGCAGTCTGGGTGCTGGTGATTCTGTGACATTAGGGATGGAGCCTCCGTGTATTAGCAGCCTTTTGCTCCAGGTGATCCCAAGCCTGTGGGCACGGGCTGGAACTGGCCAGGAAGGAAGAGGTGGCACGTCAGAATCTACCTGGTGCTGTGAGCCGCAGCGTGAGTGCTCCCATTACCCGAGTAGTTGAGATGCAGGTCTTTCTCTTCTGAAGTTTTCTTTCTATTTGTCTGGTGACCTCCTCCCTGGACACATCAACTAACTTGTGGACCCTCTGTAGTCCCCTCAGGAACCTCAGGGGGAATCACAGTCTATAGCATTTTACTTGAAGCTGCAAAGCCCTAGTAAGACCCAAGAGTGTTGCCAAGGGAAACAACAAGTCACACCCCATCTACCCTGTGGGCTATTGGGGGGCTCAAAAAGAGAATGGAGGTAGAAGACACTTCATAAAAAGGAATGTTCTACAGAGACATTAGATTTGGTTTTTAACAAATTAATACCCAAGACACAGCCACTTCTCATGGCCTGGACTCTGGTGGGGGGTGGTATCCAGCCCTGAATGTACTCAGGGGCCCATGCCAATGCTGTGTGACTCCCCACACACTCCCCTCCCAACTGAGCACTGGAATCTGGGAGAAATAGGAGACAGCAAGTGGGAAGGATGTCACCAGAAGACAGCCACATGTTCTGGGGATGGAGGGAAACAGGCAGGGCAGAGACATCACTTTGCCTCAATAGGCAGTGATTGACATGACCAGCTTGCAACTTATGTCCCGACCATGGTCTTTCTCAGTCCCTAGCTGGAGCCTTCTCTCCCTCCACCAGCTGCCCCTCCGAGACCCTGCCATGCACCAGGCCCCACCTCCTCCCCCACTTGGACCTTAGGGACCTGCAGCCAGATGGGGCTTCCCCAATGGACAACAGCTTCCCCCAAGTCCAGGATCTGGGGCAAGAAGAAAGAATATTTCTGCACCGAGCATTTCCAGCCATGTCACCTTGGGAAAGTCGCTCCTCTGCAAAATGGGAATGACAGGACCTGCCATGCAAAGTTGCCGTAGGACTGGATACATCAATTATTAAGGAAATAAAACCCTAGAATGTGACAACCTTTCTGAACTTCTGCAAAACAGGATAATAATCGTATCCTGGGGGCCTGTCTAGAGAACCAGTGGCCAAGACAAAGTGCAGAGATGAGCCAGGCACGGTGCCAAGCACTTTATGTGCAGCACCTCACTTAATCCTCACATCAGCCCACACTGTAGGGGCAACTGTTACCATCCCCACCCCAGGGGTAAGAGAACTGTGGCTCAGAGAGGTTTCTTGTAACTCAAGTGGGAGGCTGGCAACCCAGCTCCCTAGCCTACAAGGTTAAGCCCTGGGCTGCAGCTGCCTCCCAGCTGCTTATTAAGGCTCTGAGTACAAGTTAGTTATCATAAGTCCTTGGTGGGGTGGGGGTAGGGGTATCCCAGCCAGCAGCCTCCCCACTGACCGGTGGCTGAACCCAGGCTGGGCTCCCTGCCCTGGGAGCAGAGTGATGCCGGGGGACAGATGGCCCCATATCCTCTTCAGCCCAGCCCCCTGGGGCTCTAAGGCCACCTTGCAGTGGACTCTTCAAGGAAGGTGGGCTCCAGCAGGTTGGGGCAGGTCTGCCCTGCAGAGCCTGGGCTGCTCTCAGTGGCTGGACTCACAGGCCCCCGCCCGGGGAATTGGCTAACGGCAGGCCAGTTCGCTGGAATCCTTCTGGTGCTCACACATCAGAGTGGAGGGGGGAAGGGAAAAGTTGAAAAAGAGCTAATTATCGCTTTTATCAGAGCGGGTGGGTTGATGGGTCCTGCCCGAGGGCAGCTGGGGCTGCATTAAAGATTAAACACCAGGTAGGGGGAGCAGGCCCATCATTCCGCAGGAGGGAGGTCGGCGAGCTGCCATGGAGACCTGGTAGCAGGCGGCAGCCTCAGATCTGTCAGCCGAGCCCTGGGTCTCAGCACCCACCACAGCCACATTCCACTGGGGGACCCCTGCGGAGCCCAGCGCTTCCGCTGCCCAGTGGGGAGGGCAGCTGATGTCCTTGTCTGCTCCCTGGAGGGACAAAGGGTCAAGCAAGCTAATTATCCAATTGGTAGGTTTCCTGGCCCCTGTCTGGGGGGGACTTGATGACCCCTGCCCATTGCCCAGTGACCTTATAGGAGGAACCTACATCAGAATTGTACTAGACCTGGTGAAAACTCAAAGGCAAGCAGTCAGACCCTCCTTGTTATTACAGAGCAGAGCTCAAGGCCCAGGATGGAAAGGGACACAGTTCATCACCTCTCCTTGTGGATAGACCCATGTGGCTGCAAGTCTCTTGAGAGGAGGGCTGCGTCTTTAAAGCCCATCTTTATACTTAGTGGCTGAGGTTAAAGGAACTGGGTGATTAGTCTGTAACGGTCAAGGCCAAGGTGATTTCGTGATTCCATTCCAACACTGCAAGCATGTTTTGGACATGCTAGGTGTTCAGTGGGTGTTTGTTGGTTGTGTGAATGCTACAGGGTGGCACAGGAAGCATTCTCCAAACCAGGAAGCTGATTCACTTGCCATGAAGAATGGATGGAGATGGGTGTTCCGGTCTTGAGTGACAAACCAAGGCACCTATGGGGACTGTTTGTGAGCACACAGGCAGACAGACTGTCAGTAGGTGGTGTCAAGGCAGCCAGTTGTGCTAATCCAGCTGTGCTAGTCTTCATTGTTTGTGTCTTGATGAAGATATCACCAAGACACCTCCACTCCCACAGAGACACTTGAAGCGTGATGTCCACTGTCTGGCCTCACTGGGGACCCACCAGCCTCTGCCTGGCCAACTTGACTCTTCTAAGGGACTGCCCTTGCCTAGGACAATAAATCGAGCTCCTTGCTTCTTTCTCTTGCTGACTGTCATACCAACCTCTCTAGAAGCCTCTAGAAGTCAGAGCCTTTCCAGATTGGTTTCTTCAGCTTAGAAGGTGATGGCAAGTCTCATCTCTCTTCATAGTGAGGAGATCCCACAAATGACAAGTAAAGACCTGCCCAAGTCAAGGGGCCACCAGCCTCTCCACTCTGCTCACATACACTGTCCTGCAGGCAGACACCCCCCATCCGTGATGATCTGTGCTAGACCAACCTAGAAGAGCCCCAAGCATTCTTGGCAGGAGGCAGGAATGAGTCTGAGCAAGGACAAATAAAAAAGATCTGAGGTCTATAAAAGACCCCAAGCTGCAACTTCACCGCCACATGGATGGTCTGAGGCCAGCCAACATGAGGCGAGATTGCTATGAAAGATTTGAACACAACAACCTACTCCTCACAATCAGGTGGTTCTTAAGAAAGATCAGGGCTGGGCAGAGCAGCTCACACCTATAATCCTACCACTCTGGGAAGCTAAGGTGGGTGAGTTGCCTGAGTTAAGGAGTTTGAGACCAGCCTGAGATCCCCATCTGCACTAAATGTAGAAAAACTAGCCAGGCGTCGTGGTGAGCGCCTATAGTCTGAGCTACTTGGGAGGCTGAGGGAAGAGGATTGCTTGGGCCCCCAAAAAGACTGAGTCTGCTGTGAGCCATGATGACATCATGGCCCTCTATGCAGAGTGACAGAGTGAGACTCGGTCTCAAAAAAAAAGAAAAGAAAGGTCAGGTAATCCTGGACTGTACATCCTAGGACTCTGCAGTCCTGCGCAAGTGCAGATAGTAAAACGATGATAGTCCATCTTCTGATCAAGTGTATGAGTATCTGATTACCTGCATTCTCTACTAGACTGTAAACTCCAAGAAATCTAGGACTATATCTTTTTTTTCATCCCTGAACCCCCAGCACCTGGCCTGGCGCATCCTAGGACTGATTACATATTTCCTGAAGGAGAGAGGGGAGGAGGCAGGAAGGAAAGTAGGAAGGAAGAAGGGAAGACTTTTTCAGGAACTGAGAACCAGTGGGGCAGAGAGAGATGGGCTGATGGAGAAGACCCTATAATGCAGGGGTGGCTAGTCCAGGCATAAAGGGAAAAACAGTCTGACGATGGAAGCTCAGAAGAGGAAGATAGTCACTCTGGGGGAGCTGGGGCGTTTTCTGTGGCTGGGTCTTTAAGGCTGGACAGGAGCGAGTTGGATGGACGAAGGAAGGAAAGTCATTCTCAGCAGGCCTGGCAGAAGCACAGACAGAGAGGTGAGAACATGTGGCCGGTATTCTGGGACAGGTGACATGGCTCAGATGACAGGGTAGGGTACCTTGAGGGGTGTGGGAGATGTGGGTCTGGGAAGGTGGGCTGGGTGGTCGGGAAGAACTGAATGGCTCACTTGGGGATGGACATGCCAGGCTTTTAAGCACAGGTGTGACATGGCAGCCACCAAGAGTAAAGGGCGGGACTTTGAAACTCTGAGGACGGGCATTACATTTGACCATTTGGTTTGGAGTGAAAACAGCTCTGGGCTTCCTGAAGCCCCTGCAGAGGTTGGTCCTCTGGCCAGCACGGGCAGAGCACAAAGAAGCACCAGACCTAGGGGCAGGATGAGATTGGGCCCTGCAGGAGGATATTTCCGGCTGGAAAGCTGTCAGGCAGGGTGGAATGGGAGACGCTTCGTGGTGGTGATAGCTTTCTCTCTGGTATTCTCTGCAGACAAACTGACAATCCTCCCAACTGAACAGACGGGCTGGAAGGGGGAAGGTTTGCGAGGTCCAGACAAAATTCTCTCATTGGGTACCCACGATATACCTCTCAGCTGCTGGGACAACACGCTGGGGCACCGCAGGGGTGGGTGAATGAAACACTCCTCTCGTACATCAGAGATGTGCAGTGTCCGCACTCTGCACGTGTGGTTCCTGAAGACCTCGGCTTGAGTTCTGGCTCTGTCATCCTCCCCCATGACACTGGCAAGAGGCTTTATCTCTTTGAGCCTCAGTTTCTCATCTACAAAAGGGGATAACAAGTCACCCCCCCATCTACCCTGTAGGCTATTGGGAGGGCTCAAAAAGAGAATGGCTGTGGAAGACATTTGTAAATGGCCTACTCAGATATTGGGTGTGGTTTTTTTTCTTTTTTCTTTTTTTTTTTTAGAGACAGAGTCTCCCTTTGTCGCCCTCGGTAGAGTGCTGTGTCATCACAGCTCACAGCAACCTCCAGCTCTTGCCTCAGCCTCCCAAGTAGCTGGGACTACAGATGCCCGCCACAACGCCTGGCTATTTTTTGTTGAAGTTTGGCCAGGGCCGAGTTTGAACCCGCCACCCTCGGTATATGGGGCCACTGCCCTACTCACTGAGCCACAGGCGCTGCCCTAGGTGTGGTTATTTTCAGGTCTGTACCCAGAGATATCCTAGGGCCAGGACTAGCCAGAGAGGCGCCCTTAGACTTCCAACTTGAACTCAAATCCCACTTTTCACCTTCCTAGCTATGTGATCTTGGGCAAGGCACTTCATTTCTCTGTGCCTTAGTTTCCTCACCCATAATATAATGATGGGAGTACTTCACTCCCACAAGACAAGCTCAGGGCACTGTTGCGGGAATGAAACAGGGTGAGCCATGCCAGGCACACAGGGTGCTCACTGAAGTCAGCGTGGCTTCATCTTCTTCCTTCCTGGCATCCAACCCAGCCCATGCCCTCTCCCACTTTTGTCTCTTCCCATAACCTTGCCCAAGGTTCTGGAGGGACCCAGGGGCTGTGGAGGTCCTTGGAGCTTGGGGCTATGGAAGGCAGGCTGGAGACAGAATCTTAGGGTTACCACAGACAACACCATCCAAAGAAAGGCTGCACCTGTGACTGGAGGAGACAGACCCCACCTCAAGGGCTGGCCCAGTGGTCTTACCAGGAATCTCCTGGTTGCAGAATTCCATGACCCTGGGAATCCTCTCAGACTCAGCAACCAAAATGTAGTCCTGGTGTGGTGCTGTCTGTCACACATGAGCCGAGAATCTACTCCGAGGCAATGATGCTGAGATTCTAGGACCTCTCCTTCCCTGGTTTTGGAAACTCAGCCCCTGACCACTGCCCCGAGACCCATCCGGCCCCTTCTCTAAGGCCACCAGGGGAACTCGGGGACCTGCATTCTTCCTCCCAAAGCATCCTCTAGCTGCACGGCCCTTGCCCCTTGTAGCACACTCGAGGCAGAGTTGGGAAACCACAAAAATTTTAAGCTGAGATGAAGGAACGTAATGGGCTCTAATCTGAACTGACAGCAGCATTATTAGCCAGCAAAGGGCTGTAGGAGCAGCAGGAGAGAGGCCGGGGGCGGGGGGAGAGGAGGAGAGATGGGGACAAAGAGACTCAGAGCACCCTGAGAGTGAGACAGGGCAGTGGGATGGACATGCAGACAGGGCTGACATGGTGGCTTGAGAGGGTCTGTGGGAGACAGGAATTCATGACAGTAATAACGGTACTATAACAATAATAGCTAATGCTTATTTAGAACTGACAATGTGCCAGGCCTCATTCTAAGCATTTGTACTAATGAATGTCATCTTCACGGTGTAGGTATTGGTATTACAGTCTTTATTTTACAGATAATGTGGAAATTAAGGCATAGGAGGTCTAGAGTCTGGCTGCTCAGAGAAGCCATCTTCAGCTCTCTAGAGGTCAAAAATCAAAGGTCTCACTTAGGAGTCAATGAAATGCAACTGACACTTTCAGATAAAGGCCTGGGGGCTGTGGGAGGCATGAGGAAAGGCTGTGTGGATCCCCTCCCTCCAGGGTCTGGAAGGGAAGGAAAGACAGATCGTAATGACCACGGTCCAGGTATGGATGATGGCGGGCCAGGAACACAGAGGTCAGACGTCTTAATTAGCCTCTAAGGATCCAGAGGTCAAAGGTATCCTTCAGTTCCATTTAGCCAACCAGAGGCTGAAAGCCATGACCCCTGACAGTTGGTGGGTCCTCATCAAGGCCATGAGGAAGCTGTGGGTTAGAACATAACTTCCGTTTTCTTCTAACAAGGGAGAGAGTGGATCTGGCCACCAGCTTTGCTTCCCTGTGGCCAGCTAGCCCCACAGCTCTCCTGGGCCAGAAGTGCTTCCCCGGGGAAGCACTTCCTTGTGGGCTAAGGCAACCACATCCCAGAGGTCCTGATTGTGAAGAGAACACCTCCAAATAAGTGGTTCCCTTCCTCCCTATCCTGCATCTAAATAGAGCCAGCTTAGGAGTTGGCTCCCTTGGAAATCAGACTTTCAAAATCTTATTGATATGACCTTGGCTTCTAAGTCTAGGACACAAATAAAGTTTGAGTTGCATTTAGTAGGCTCTGCTGAGTCAGAGGAAACAGTTCTCTCCCCGCCACAAGGAAAATGTGAGACAAGAGGCTCTGCCTTGGTGCCTGGCAGGGGCTAAGAGGTCACCTGGAGCCAAAGCCTGACAATGTCACTTCAGGAAGGTTACTTAACTTTTGCATGCCTCAGTTACCTCATCTGTAAGATGGGCCAGTGACTGTAATATTTGCTCCTGCAGCAGGGAGGGGTGTGAGGATGAGGAGTTAGTCCACATAAAGCATTTTGAACAGCACCAGGTGCTTGCTGGTGCTTGGGGCACTGGTTTTCATGACTATAAACAGCACGCTGCCTACACCTGCAGCAGGAAGAAGGTTCTGTTCCTTCCTGCATAGGGAGGTTTCTTGGTCTGTGACGTGAGATGACCAACCAGTCTAGGGTTACTGTTGTCGCACTCTTGACAGGGAGCTGATTCTAGAAGAGGCAAGGGCATCCCTGAACAGGGTACCCTGAGCTTCCAACTTCTCTCTGTCTTCCTGCACCCAGGGCTGGATTGGTGTAAACTGAAAATGCTGCAGCAGTGTTAAGAGTTCCTGTCACCCAGGAATATATCAGTAGAGTCAGGGGCAGCTTTGGCATCCCTTCTCCCTAGCCTCTGCCAATGACCACAAGGGTAACTGGGGAATAATACTATTTGCCATACGGTTAGCACATTGAGTGTGCCAGGCACTTTCTAGAGATGCCCTTAATCCTCTCAGCAACCCTGCAAAGTTGGCTTTATCACCCTATGGCATAACCCTCCACTGACACCTGCATCCCCCTCCCCTCCAGCTCCCACCTGGCCGTCCTTAAGCTGCCGGCTGTAGCTCGCTTGCTCACCTCTGGGGAGCTTCTCTGACCTAAGCCAGGTCTGGATACTTTCCCACTCCTGGCCAGCATTTCCAAAAGCACGCTCTACTTCCCCCTTTGTAAAATGCATTGTAAAATGCATCTCACTTAATTTTTATTCTATTTATTTTTTTTGATAAGCAATACATTCACAAAGTTCAGAATTCAAAAGCAACAATAAGGAACAGAGGGAAAAGCCTCCCTGCTCTCCTGCCCCCAGCTCTCCAGCCACTGAGTTCGGCTGCCCCAGGGAGCAGGGCTGTCAGTTTCATCACACAGAGTAGTGATGACTTGTTTATGTGTCTTCTGCCCTGTAAGAGCTGGGGTTGCTCCTGCCTTGTTAACTGCTTCATCCCTAGGGCCCAGCTCCGTGCCTGGCACACGGTAGGAATCTAACCGAGAAATTTAGAGAGAGAGAGATGTATATGGATGTTTTGGTTAATAAATGAGGCTCAGAGAAGAAAGGGGAGTTGCTTGCTTAGTTCTAACTCCCAAGACAGTGCTCGCTGGGGACTCTGTCTCTCTGACTTTTAATGACTGCGTGCCCCTGCTTGGACATTTGACCATCTACTGCGAGATGAATCCTGATTTCATTTTTGTCAGTTTAATTTTTAAATGGGAATGTAAATAGGACCCCTCATTAATTATCAAAAAGTGAAGAACCATAGGTCAGAAATCAGAGGATCGCCATGCTCTGAAAGTCACCTGGAGCTTGCCCAAGCCTGATATCATCTTACCCTCACCCCAGGTCTGCGCCAAGGGTGTTATTGCTGCTTCTGCTCCCTGTAGGCCTCACTTTCCTCATCTGGAAAATGGTATCAAAAGAACAAAATTATAGCCGGGTACAGTGGCTCACACCTGTAATCCTAACACTCTGGGAGGCCGAGGCAGGTGGATTGTTTGAGTTCAGGAGTTCAAGATCAGCCTGAGCCAGAGGGAGACCTTGTCTCTAAAAATAGCCGGGCATTGTGGCAGGCGCCTGTAGTCCCGGCTACTTGGGAGGCTGAGGCAAGAGAATTGCTTGAGCCCAAGTGTTTGAGGTTGCTGTGAGCTGTTATGCCGCAGTACTCTACCAAGGGCATCAAAGTGAGATTCTGTCAAAAAAAAAAAAAAAAAAGAGAGAGAGAACAAAATTATAACAAATTTATTTTAAAGATCTTAATTGACTTTTATTCATGGTTCTAGAATTGGGCAGCCCTTTGAACCAGAACAGAGTCAAAGAATTCCAACCAGCCACATGCTTAGGCAGTATTTATGGATAGAAAACAGAAAAGAGGAGTTAAGACAGCTCAGAGTCCTCATTCGAATCACCTGGCTGTCTGCCATTGACAAGCTCAGCTGCTGTAACTCCAAAACTCAGCTGTTTGTTACACATGTACACTCCTACATTAGTTTCATTTAGTGTGAGTGACTCCATATTTGTTTGGTCCATTTGGTCCATTATAAGAGCCCAGTCCAAACCAATGGCTTCCTACATATTGTACTTAACAATGAGAAGGGGGCCAGTAGGTTTCTGGATCTTTGATGTTATCTCTGGTTTACCCACCTCCTAGCTGGTCCTGCTTTTTGCCCTCAGTAATGTGGGAGAACAGCTGTGGAAGCCTTTTGAGTAAAGCTAATGCTTGATACCAGTGCAGCCAATGCAGGAGTCAGTGAGGACGCCTTCTGTGCTCCACACCAACCCTTCTGCCCATGCTTCTGACTCTGGCCAAGGTCAAGGGTCAAGGGTACACAACTGTGGGTCCTCTGAAGTGAGAGGGAGAGGCAGGAGGAAGTGCATCCTGGGGAAGCAGGTGGAGCTGAGAGGTGAGGACCACCTTAGGAGGGTGGCTTGGCACAAGTGCCAGCTCTTACAGGGAACCAGGAGCCCGCTGGATGGGTTTGTTTCCTGCCTGGAGCTGCTGCAATCAGCCTCTCCTCTTGTGGAAGCTCCAGGCTGAACCTTCTGCATAGCCTTGTTCCTGGTGGCTGAGGCATCCAGGGATGCTGAGAGCGGGGGAGGCAAGGCCAGAAGGGGTGAAGGGAAGGAAAGGGAGAGAAGAGGGCTGGGAGGGTGGGCACTGAGAAGCCAACCTGTGTTGGGGAAGAACATGGTGCCAGCCACACCAGGGAGCCTGCTATGGCAGGATGCTGCCGGGGAGGGAAAGAAGATGGGGAAACAGTATGGAGAATAGGATTCATAAATTTATTTGCTCATTCATTTTTCCATTTATTCATTCATCAAATGAAACAAAGGATGTCAATATTGAGAGATGATTGCTAATCAAGGTATACACAAAACGCCAAGGAAATACGACAAAGGGAGAAAAGACCTCTTTGAAGGGTTGCAGGAGTGGGGAAACTGGGGAGATGTCTCAGCCGAGACATGAGCCTGGGAGAAGCCAGGCTCATCTCTTTCCAGACCTCCAAATCCCAGTCCAGCTGTTGCCCTCTCTGAGGTTGAGTTCTAGCCCTGCCGCATACTTCCTGTGTGACCTCAGAGAAGTGATCTAACCTCTCTGAGCCCCAGTTTTCTCAGCAGTAAGGTAGGGTGATGCCAACTGAGAGGGCTATCATGAGATTCAAATGCAATAATGCACTCTGCAGGGTACCTGGCACCTGTATAAAACACGCTCCAAGCAACTGACTGTTGCTATGTCAGTAGTAGCAGCAGCAACTCCGTTTCCCAGACTCCAGACTCCGGGCCTCTGTCTTTGCGCTGGAGAGGAAAGCTGAGGCCATTCCCAGCATCCCCCATCTCTGGCCCCTGGCCTTCAGGGAAACATGAGGAGCAGAGCTGGAGGATCTCATGTGTGCCCTGCCACGCCCCTTAATCCTTCCTGAACTTGGGGGTGTGTGGGGTGGGGGCAGCACCACCGCAACACCTGCACAGCTCTGACATCTCCTGCCTCTGGGCAGAGAAAGCAATTTCAGAAATGACATGTTGCCAACAAGCAGAAATCAGCTTCTGAATTAAAATGTGTCGGCATCAGGTGACCCCAGGCTTGGAGGGCTGGCTGCATGAAGACAGCTGAGATTAGAGCTTGTCAGGTTGGGGAGGGACTGTGTGGGAAGGGGTGGGGGCACCCCTGGGGCGACCACTGCTCCCCAGGCCGCTGGCCACCCTGGACTTGTTCAGACGGGAGGGAGGGGGTCAGGAATTCGGACACTGGGTCAGAGTATCCTGTGCCTCTGCCCGGCCTCCCCCACTCAACTGCCCACTTTCCACAGTGGGGGTGGGATGAAGGTCAGGCTCAGCACCCCCGAGAAGGCTCCAGCGTAAACACACTAATGGGCCCCAGAGAGCCAGGAAGGAATGTGGGCCCCACAGCTCTGGGGACTGGAGGAGGGATGGGAGTGGGGTGATAGACACTCTCCACTGCAGGTATGCAGGGAGGGGAGAAAGGGAGGGAAGGGGAGAGACAAGAAGTAGGATAACCAAGCAAGAGTGGAGGAAGACACGCCAGCCACTCTGAACCCTTGCAGGTCCCTGACACCACACTGCTTCCCTCTGTCCCAGCCTGTGCATCACCCATGCCCTGCACTCCTAGGCGAGGGCTTGGGCATGGCAGGGAACCTCTCTGAGCTTTAGTTTTCTCATCTGTAAAATGGGGATCATGGTTTATGTGCCCCTGGGTTGCTGTAGAGGGGATGTGAGGAAGTGGGCCAGGACAGCAGTACCCAAGCCGGGTGAGAGCACACAGCGGCATCTCTCTAACACCTTGCTCTCTAGTGATATTTTTGCTTGTCTGTCCCCTTGTCTGTGATCTCCCTGAAGGCTGGACCTAGGTCTCATCACCACAGCACCTAGTGCCCTGTCCCATGCCTGGGTCACCTGTAGTAGGTGACCAGTGTCTGCTGCATGAACAGTCTCATGAGGGAACATCAGGTGAGAGCTGGGTAAATAGAGTGGGAAATAAAAGGGAAGGGTGGGGGTCGGCAGAAGACTCCTGCCATCGGTCTCCTCCAAAATCCCCCCCACCCCATCACAGAACCCCAAACACAGCAAGGGCCAGAGCAAGGCTGGCAGAGGTACTGCTGAGTCCCTAAGGTGAGAGGTGGGCTAGAGGGTGGGCTAAAGCAAGGCTGTTCGTGATTTTAAGACAGGAAATCGACCCCAACCCTTCTGCTGCAGGAATTCCACTGTCAGAGGACAGAGCTTCTCACCATTGCCCAGAGCTAAGTCAGAGAAGCAACTCACGAACTTGAGAAGATTCCAGAGGGCAGTGGGCAAAAGCTTAGATATGAGAAAAGTCTGAATTTGAATCTTGGCTCTGCCACTCACTCAGCTAAAGCTTGAAGCTCTCTATACCCCAGTTTCCTCATCTGTAAAATTGGTATGATAATTCTTACCCTGTAGGGTAATTGTGACAATGGGGGCAGGAAAGAAAGGAAAGCTCCTTTTATAGAAGAACACTAATTAATAAATGGTGTTATTTAATGGTGTTATCAAAAATGGTAGAGTTAGAAAAGCAGCATTTCACAATGGATTTGGCCAAGAATCACCTTGGGTCAGGAAAAAATATTATGAAGGACACTTAGGGGACAGTCGGGGCAGTTGGAATATGGACTGTATAGTAGATAATATTGGGTAGATGTTATGTCACTCGGATGTGATGGTGGCCTGTGGCTCTTTTGAAGAATGTTACTGTTCTTAAGAGGTACAGATAAAGTATTTAAGTGACTGGGCATCTGCAAAGGGTCAACAAAATAAATATGCATATACAAAGAGAGACAGTAAATGTGACATTTATTTAGTTAGTTAGTTTTGAGACAGGGTCTCACTCTGTCACTGATGCTAGAGAGCTCCAGTGTCAGCCTACCTCACAGCAACCTCAAACTCCTGGGCTCAAGCGATCCTGCCTCAGCCTCCCAAGTAGCTGAGACTACAGGTGCTTGCCACCACGACCAGCTAATGTTTCTATTTTTTGTAGAGACAGTGTCTCACTCTTGTGCAGGCTGGTCTCAAACTCCCAAGCTCAAGTCATCCTCCCACCTTGGCCTCCAGAGTGCTAGGATTACAGGCGTGAGCCACCATGCCTGGCCCATGTGACCATTTTTAAAAGAGCAGGTAGCACGAGCACCGCTCTCTTAGTGATTGTCTCAACAAGCCCTGATCCCCCTAGAAGATGTCAGCACATAGCAGATGTGGGGAGTCCTGTGGCCTCTTTGGGGGCTGGTTTAAAGGAGGGAGGGAGCTAAGACTCAGGTGGGGGAGGGAGAAGGCTGAAGGTAGAGTAAGGTAGAAAGAACACAGGGTTTGGAGGCAAAAGCCCTGGTCTGCTTGCTAACCATGCAGCCTTCAGTGAGACACGTAACCATTTTGTGTCATGGTTCCCCTTTCCATAAAAAGGATAGAGGGTAAGACAAGAGAAAAATAGGTGAAAATTCTTTGATAAACTGGAGCCTGCTGCTGTGTGTGGACATATCTGTCTTTGCTCGAGGCCAGCTGGTCTCAGGGCCCAGGGACTCTGGGCAGAAGGAACATGTTAGGTCAGGGATGCAGGTGGGACTGTAGACACACCTCTGCCCACCTCCCTGGGGACCCCAGGGTGGACCCCAGCAGAGCTAAATAACTGAGTGAGGAGGCACGTGCTCTCTGCTACACTTTGCCCAGAAGGGACCTCTTTGCCAGGAGACCCCCTGGGAGCTTGCTGGGAAGGCACCGTGGCCAGAGGAGGAACTCAGGGGTTGACACGTAAATGACCAAACCATTGCATGGCTATGCGACTAGTTTTCTCCTAAAGGACTGCAAATCCTGGAAGGTTCCTGCTTTGTTGTATCCTGTCCCACCCAACAAGATCTGCTGACCAGGGTCCTAGAAATACTTACCAACTCCAAGAGGGACCTGGGCTTTGGCTGGCCTGAGTTGGTGTGTAGCCTGGGATGGGTGACTTCCTTCCTCTAGGCCTCAGTTTACCCAGGACCCATAGAGTGGGGTGATGCATCCCGGCCCTACCTCCACCAGTGTGGGGAAGAAAAAAGTCCATACTTGGGAGGTCAGCAGATCTGTGTTCAAATTCTGGCCCCACTGCTGGCTGGTGGCATACCTCACAACCTCCATTTCTTTAATCATTGCAGGGGGGTCGTGTCCAATGTGCAAGGTTATTGCAATAAGTAGACAAATAAGGCAAAATAAGTACAAATAACTGGTGTGTAGTTTATTGGCTTGTTGTCTTTCTCGCTAAGATGTCAGCCCCCAGACCAAGCAGGAGCTTGGTCTCATTCACTGTGGTGCCCAGTACCCAGGGTGGTGCTTGGCCCTGGAAGAGGAAGGAGCTCCCTCAGTCATCACTGGTTGAATGCATCGGCACAATGGGGGCTCAATAATGACAGCTCTCACTGTAGTTCTAAAATGTGCTGAGACAAAAAGCATTTGAAGAAAGGAAAGGAAACTTTGGACTGCAAGAAATAATCTCCAGGCTTGGTGCCCGTGGCAAAGTGGTTATGGCTTCAGCCACATACACTGAGGCTGGCGGGTTTGAACCCATCTGGGGCCAGCCAAACAACAATGACAACTGCAACAAAAAATAGCCTGGCGTTTTGGCAGGCACCTGTAGTCCCAGCTACTTGGGAGGCTGAGGCAAGAGAATCACTTAAGCCCAAGAGTTTGAGGTTGCTCTGAGCTGTGACGCCACGGCACTCTACCGAGGGTGACATAGTTAGACTCTGTGTCAGAAAAAAAAGAAAGAAAGAAATAATCTCCAGGGTTGGCCCAGGTCTGTCGGTCAGTCTGGCAATGGAGACCAGGGAAGCTGGGCTTAACTAGACCAGGAGATGGACACTATGTGCCCATGGGAGCCAGGCAAGAATATCTGTGTGTGAGGAGGGCACTTGGCAGCCAGGGGCCCCCATGCATCCTGTCCCATAGGGCTGTCTTGCTCTAACTGACTGTGGCCAGCTAGGAAGGCAGGCCCAGTGTGCCAGCACAGTTGAGTTTATAAAAGAAGCCAGAAATCCAGTGAGCAACTTCATTTTTAAAAGAAAAACACAAGTGAGAACAAACAGAACTCACCTGTGGGTTGGGAGAGGCTACTGGTACTGCCCAACCTTCTGAGGCAACATGGACAGAAGGAGCCCCCCTCCCCGGAGTGGGCTCCATGGGGGTTCATCTCTCTAGTCCTCTCAAGCTGTCCCAGTGGCTGAGACATGGGACTCCACTTGGAGAAAATGTTAACATGCCTCCCAGATCCAAAAAGCCAGGGCCGCACAGAGCCAGGGAAGGTAGGTGGGCTTTGAGGGTCCCACAGTGCCTGGTCAATGTGGATGTTCAGCAATACTCGCTGGACGAATGTCCTCAGCATAACTGTGCACACAACCCTCCGTCTCTGGGCCTCATCTGTAGAAAGGGCACAGTAACGCGGCCCCACCTACCTCCCAGGGATAATGGACAAATTGAGTGAGATTGAAGGGACAAAATTGTTTCTGAACATCAAAAGTGCTTTAAAAATGCTAGGTGTGGTCATCCTTGCTGTCATTATTATTATAAGGAAGACACTTTTGCCAGAGTGGAAGAAAGGAGCCTGGGACCCAGAGCAGCAGGGAATCTACAAAGACTTCACAAGCAGGGCTCATGGCAAAGGGGACGTGGGCTCACCAGCTCTGATGCAGACTGGCTTGGAGGAGCCCACTCAACCTCTTCCCCGGCCACCTGTCGTCCAACTTAGGGGGGCCCCCATCAGGTTAGGCTATGTGTCCTCGGACAGAGGGCTTCTAGGGACACACAAACCCCATATGCGATGCCTATGAAATATAGCCACTATACGTATAAATAACATAAATACTTTCTCATATATCTTAGCTATATAAATTATTCTCTTTCATCCTAAAAATTATATAGGTGAGGTAGACAAAAATACCCTGTGAGCATTTCCCTTAAAGCTATAAAATGAGGGGTCAGTGGTCATTCTGGTCCCTAAGGCCCCAGCAGGGCTGAGGTGGATCTGAGGGGTAACAGGAAGAAAGAGGGGTGAGAACAAGAAAAGAGAGGGAGAGGGCTGGAACAGAGAGGACCCCACAAGCGAAGGGGCCCTGAGTGCCTGTACCTGTGACATGGACTTGGGGTGTTGGGGGTAATGGCCAGCCACAGCCCAGGTCCCCAGAGTCTGCCCTTTACCCTCCCCTAACTATGGCAAAATCCCTCCCTCTGAGCTGGGATTAAAGCTTCCTATGGCCACCAGGGAAAATGAGGAGAGGTCATTATCTCCCGCTATGAAGTCAGGAGCAGATGCTGGCGGATCAGGGTACCTGGCCCCCAAATCACTCGCAGGCCCCCTCTTCCTGCCAATGAGGTCACTGCTGCCTGAGGCCCCAGGCTGAGCCAGGGCGGAGCCAGAGGAGCAAGATGCAGCAGGCTGGCAGAGGAAGTCTCCATGTGGTGAGGGAGTGGAAGAAACTAGAAAACCTCCCCTCCACCCTTCTTCCTCCTCCTGCCAAGATGCAGGCCAGCTGCTTGGGTTAGCGAGGTCAGTCCAGTGAGGGGACTCGGGTCAGTTTGGCTTCTTATCTGAGCCTGAGCAGTCAAAGATCCTCAGGCATCCCCCAGGCCTCCCTGATCCACAGAGGACTAGGCAGCTTCTCCTTGCCCCCGGGAAGTCTCAGGGAGTGGGCTAGGACCCCACCATGGAACCTTCCTCCTGGAGCTGGTATAGATGACATTTCCGAGCATTTGGCTGCTCTCAAAGTTTCCTGTTGCAGTGGAGGGTCAGCAACTCTGGGTTCAGGGAGAAAGGAAGCTAACAGAGGGGTGTGGCAGGGCTGGCAGAGAGGACAAAGGCGCCCCAAAGGAGGTCATGTCCTCCTGGCTGGCATCGGCCCCACTCTAGGGAAGCACAATGCCTCTGGCAAAGTGACCCCTGCAAGGTCTCCGTCCTGAGCTAGAGAGGTGTGTGTGTACTCTGGATGGGAACCCTCAGTCTGGTCCAAGGGGCTGTGTCTGTGCAGACCTGTGCATGTGTCACCATGTCTCTTTCTGCCCACACAGGGCCTTTGTAGGTGACTCTGGAAATGCCCAGGGGATCTGAGAAAATTAGCAAAATCACCTCTACTCTCAGGCAAGAGCCAAAGTGAAGGGCCATTGAACAAATGAAGGGGCTACAAGGAGCTAGTCTGGGCAAGGACTCAAGCTAATTAGATAAGCTATAGAGCAGAAATGTAACCAGAATCACGGCCCGTGAGCCTGCTGGTCAATTGTATCATGGACATCAACTGGTGTGGGAGCCTTGTGGCCCTGGCGGACCCCAACTACAAGGCGTTGACCAAAGCCCACTCAAGAGATGGCTGAGAAACTGAGTTTGTCACATCCCTGCCAAGGACCAGAACCTTTCTCCTCTGGGCTGGGATTAAAGCTTCCTTTGGCCACCAGGGAAAATGAGGAGAGGTCACTGTCTCCCCATGAGACCTCAGGTGCATTGGACTCCCCCTGTGTCCTGCCTTGTCTCCACTGGCAATCAAATTGGTCAGGGCTGGGTGAGAATGAGGCCGCCCTGCAGGTGTATTTGCAAACCCAAATCGAGGAGGCTCCAGGCACGTATCTGGGGTTCACTCAAGCCCAGAAAGCTTTCCTTCCTTCAGAAAACCGCTCTTAGCACTTGGGCTTTCCCCTGCCTCTAGCACAGTAAAGCCAGGGGAGCGTTGAGGGCACCTGGCACTCACTGTGATCTAGCAGGGCCAGAGGACTGGACAGACCCCTCCCAGCCAGATTCCTGCCTTTGCTCCCTGCTGGCACTCCCTCCATTGGCATGCCCACCCAGAAGCTTGACTCCCAAGGGCTTACTGGCTCTCAGCCATTCATCGTAGGAATCAAGATGGCAGGATAGCCCCTCTGTCCCCTCCAAAACCTCAGTCCTGCTGTCCTCTTGGGCTCCTTTCCCTCCACATTCCTTCACAACCTCCCCTTCTGCTCCAGGTCCCCAACAAGGCTGGGGACCCTTGGCTTCAGGGCTGGACTTTGCTTCTCTTTGCTGTTGAGGGAAGCCAAAGGCTGGCTGAGGCGTGGTGGAGGGGCAGTGGGGAGTTGCACACTCTTCAGTGTGTGCTACACACTGTCTACCTGCCCGAGGGCCCGCTGGACAGCTGGACGGGTGCTGCGGGAGGTCCCACAGCCAGGCGGACTCGCCGGCAGCAGGCCTAGTGCTTGCAGGTGTACACAAGCTCCTCCTGCACGCACTGCTGGCACTCCACGTAGCAGCACCACTGCACCTGGCAGTGGCAGGAGAAGGCCACCAGGCGGCTCTGGGTGTCGTAGCCCCGCCCACAGCACAGGCTGCTGCAGCTGGCCTCCCGGGAGCACACCCTGCCTGCAGTGCCGGGCGAGTACTTGCTGGGCCGGCAGAAGCTGGGTGAGTCCTCCATGTAGACCAGGTCCCCAGGCCGGGGGGCCAGGCTCTTGTGAGGGCTTCCCGGCCTGGCGGGTACCCACAGCTCTAGGCGCCCCAAGGCCTCGTTGGTAGCGCTGGACACCTTGACAGCCGAGTCGTAGCGCAGCTTCAGCACCTGGCCTGTCTCACGGAATGGGGAGAGTTGCTTCCAGCAAGTGCGCACGGCGCAGGAGCCTGACACGCCGTGGCACTTACACGTGGTCCGGAGGCCACTCTTCACAGCCTGCGGGGAGAGGCAGAGTGGAGGCGTGGTCAGAGGCCCCGGCCCAGCCCAAGTCTGTATCCACCCCAACAGGGGTGCGGCAGGAGGATGGGAAGGAGACAGGGAGGTTCATTAGAAAGGGACAAATAGGACCAGAGCTAGCCCATGAGGCACCTTCGTGCAAACTAGCAAAAAGCTTCCCTCCTTCTGGGCACAAGGAGCTCTGCGCCAACCTGCAAGCCTCAGTGGGAATGTCAGCCACGTCACAGTTCCTGCTCCTCCCCGGCCCAGAGTTCTGGTGCAGTAGACAACGTACACACCTGAACAACACCAGCTCTGGTTTGCACAACTCAGTAACAAGGACAAAAGATACAGAGCATAGAATTCAGTCCCCTAAAGAATTGGAGTGCTGGGCTCTCCCAGCCTCCTCACCCCAATAAACCTAGGCTCTTGAGCGTCCAGTTCTCCCACTGCTGTGTGACCTCCTTGGAGTCCCTTCCCCACTCTGGGCCTCCTCCATCTTCCCACCTGTAAAATGGGGGAGGGGCAGGGGTTGTGCTAGATCAAAGTTGTCAAACCACATTGGCTTCTAGAACCTCCAGAAGTTCCAGTCCTTAGAGAGGAAAACCTCACCAAACACATCCCTGATCACCAAGACCTAGTCCCAAGCCTGGCTCCCAGTGCTGCCCAGCCGCTGATGACGTTCCAGTCTGCTGCATTCCTGGTCACCAGGAATGGTCCAGAATAGCTGCCCAGGGAGTGTGGTGGAAGTGAGTGTGGGTATCAGGGATGCTGCTGGCCTCCTGCAGGCCTCATTCCCTGGCTCTTCACCCAGCCTGGGGACATACCTTCATGCCCACGTGGGTGTTGTGGGCATCTGCCCGTGCCCTCAGGTCCTTGCTTCCTCTCTTGGGCCCCAGGAAGTTGTTCAGGAACTTGGTGCTGTACTTGAGGTTGTCACCGCACACGCCCCACTGCCAGGCCTGCCGGCTCTCCAGGCCAGGAGAGTCGTCACAGGTGCAACGCTCCATACGCCCGGCACTGCAGGCCCGGGCCAGCGCATGGGTGAGGGCGGCCGAGGACACTGCATACAGGAAGGCTGTCTCTTTGAAACCTGCGTTGGGCACCAGAGAGGCAAAGAGGAAGCTCAGAGGCTGCCCGCCACCCTCTGAGGGCAGGAGGGATAGTGGCAATGCTGTGGTGGGAAGGATGAGGGAATGTGGGCCTGAGGACACAGCTCCACGTGAACCTTCCCTTAAACTCAGGCTGCAAGTGGCTGTTTAAATGGAATTTCCATATTCAGTATGGAGTATGTGCCCAGGTTCCCAGAGGGCAGCAGGACAGGGGTTACCGCCTCTACTTAGCAATAAGAACACTGAAATGCCAAGACAGGAGACTCAGGCTCGAGTGAGGGGCACAGCTGGGACTAAAGCAGCCATCTGGACTCCAAGTCCATGTGTGACAAGTTGGACCTACCCATTTCTGAAGCCCTCAATCCCTGAGATATGCCCCATGGGCTTCTGTGATGCATGATGCCTCTCATATGTCATTCTCTGCCACCCACTGTGGACCAGACCCCATGGCAGAGTGACCTTGAGTTTCCCACCTGGCCTGCTGCAGACCGACCATCTCAGACCATCACTATTCCTCACTGCTGGGGAATGGCCCAAACCTGACCTGGCCTCAAATGTCATATGTCATTCTCTGCCACCCACTGTGGACCAGACCCCATGGCAGAGTGACCTTGAGTTTCCCACCTGGCCTGCTGCAGACCGACCATCTCAGACCATCACTATTCCTCACTGCTTGGGAATGGCCCAAACCTGACCTGGGCTTGCTGACTCCTCCCTGCTGTCAGTGCACCTGGGGTGCTGGTGACAACGGCAGGTGGGTATTTGCTCAGTCCCAGACCCTCTGCAGACCTTTTGCAGCCTGGCTGCCCCACATAGCATCCCTGCATTTCTGAAGGCTCCATCGTGGCCCTGCCCTTGGTGATGTAGTCACATGATAGCCCATTTTCTCCCTTCCGGACTACGTGCTTCCTCAGGGCAGACGGGGCCTTGTTCAGGTCTGTACCTCAGCATCTAGTGTGGTGCCTGGCTTGCTGTGAGCCTCAGCAGATGCTTAGCAAGTGGATAGGGGAGGCCTGGAGTGATGCAAGGAGGGAGGAGGGAGGCAGAGGGGGAGGAGGGACGATGGATCAAAAGATGAGGCAAAGAAACAGATGAAAGAGTGAACACACGTCCGCCTGTCTCGTGTAAGTCGTCCAGTCACCACTGCCTTCCATCTTCATATATTCTTGCACCTTGTTGCACGTGGGTGTGTGCGGGAGGCAGAGGGAGGTGACTGGGGGACCATGTATCATGGGCTTCTGTCTCCTCCTCTCTGTGTCTCCTTTGCTCCTCTGCTCCCCTAAACTTGAGGCTGGGCCACAGCTGGACCCTCAGCTCCCCAGGCCTCTTTTCACCTGTGACTGTGCCAAACTAGTGAGGGCCATGAGGCCTGGGCACAAGGTAGGGAGGAAGGGTGGTCCTCACCAGCCCTCCTCCTCCCCAGTCCACCTCCCTACCTCTCTTGAGCAGGCCTGTCCTCCCCTCCAGGCTGCAGTTCCAGCGCTCATGTTGGAACTGGAACTGGCACTCAAGCAGGCCAAGGTGTGCAGCGTCTCTCAGGGTCTCAGCCAGGCCAGGCTCCCTCCGGCACAGCTGCTTCTGCCTCCGGGACAGCTTCATCAGGTCACACTGCTTCAGGTGGGCCCCACCCTGTGCTGGGGCAGCAGCAGTGCCCAGCCCTGGGAAGGGTGTCAGGACCTCTCGCCCAGTGATGCTGGAGAAGGCAAGAGAAGGGAGGCATGTGAGCCGTGGGGACCATGATATGGGGCAGGTGAGGGGAGAAGGGCCTTCTGGGGAGCTTCATTTATTGCCCTCCTGCATGGCATGCTGACCCCATGGAGTCATGTCCCCATTTTACGGAGTAGGAAACCAAGGTGCTTATAGCAAGGCCTAGTGCAGGCTCGACCATACCTACATTTTTCAGATTTCGGTCTCTGCTCTTTGTAGTACCCACCCTGTTTCCAAAACTGACTCAATTAGAAAAATCATCTGGGTGTTTATTAAAAATACAGATTCCCAGGATCCATGCTTGGCAATTCTGATTCTTTCGGTCTAACATGGGGCCTGGGAATTTGTATATTTACACCATTCCCTGAGCAGCTTCTGTGATCAAGGAAGTTTGGAAAATGTTGCACATAGTATTGGTCACTGCCTGGAGGGGAGAGACACATTCCTAAGAGGGGGCAGGCAGAGGCAATGTGGATGCTGAGCAGACACTGGCCCAAGGTCCTCTGATACCCCTCCTTTCCCTTACATTATATTTCTATTCAAGTAATCCTGTATCCATCTAACCTGTTTCCATAATTCCCAGATAGATCGTCAATCGTCTGACCTCTTAATGCCTGGTATAAATGGATGCTTGGGGAATGGGAGGGAAGGAGGAAAGGAAAAAGAAGGTGAGAGGGAGGGAGGGAAGGGCTGAGACATGGTTAGATGAAGGTGAAAAGCTGAATTTCCATCAGGTTATCAATCCCAAACTTCTTGTTCTCCTGTACCCACAATTCATCGATTCTGGAGTCAGCTGCCAAAATTCCAAGCCTGACTCTGCCACATCCTAGCTGTGCAACCTTGAAGGCTTGGTTTTTCTCCTCTGGAAAGTGGAAAGATTAATCCTCTGTACCTCTCAGTGTTGCTGGGAGGATTATATGAAATGTGGGAACTACACTGCCTGGGACATGCAGGCTTGCATTCCTGCTAGCTGGAGTTTCCTAGATTTCTCTCCTGCTGCAAGACGCCTTACTCTCTCACTAGGCAAGGTCTCCCCTCTATGCAGATGAGGAAAGGAAGGTTTCCTGAGGAGACAGTGACTGGCCCAGGTCATACAACAGATCAGCAGCAATGTGAGAACCAGAATTAGAGTTCACCCCCAACTCTTCCCAGAAGCTCTTGTGAGCTGGGTGTACTAGCTCAAAATATCTGCTGACCTAACCTTGGTGCCCCCCCAGCGTGGGTGGAATATTTGTGATTCTAAGACCCAGGCTGGCGGAAGCAGCTGCTTTCTGGGACATTCCAGCCTCACAGCCAGAGTAAAGGAGCACAGGTGGAACCACACAATGGCTCCTAATGCTCCTACTTGGATATGGCACTTGCCACTGTTGCTCACATGCCACTCGCCAAGGTGAGAGTCCCATGGACAAACCAGGAATGTCAAACAAGCCTATGTCCCACAGAGCCGAGGGCACAGCCCTCCTGTGTGGGCCATCTATCTTAGCCAGGACATCTGGCTGTACACCACATCCTCTCTGTCAGTCCCAGAAGTAGGAAGACTCACTGGAGGGTGAGGGGTCTGACCAGGCCCCAGGTGCCCTCAGAAGTGGCCCGTAGATTCCAAATCCATCAGGTGCAGCCAACCCAGTGTGGAGCATATTTCTGAAACCTCCAAGCAGAGACAGATGCTATCAGGCTCCTCCCGGCCCAGCCAGGCCCTGGGCTCCTCTCCCAGACAGGGTGAGGGCAGGGGCCTGTTAATCATTAATCTGGGGGCAAATGGGTAAATTTCCAGTCCACCAGGTCTACACACCCCCAGCCTGGCAGGAAACCCTCAGAGCTTGACCATCGGCAGGTCTAGAGCAGAACCTGATGTCAACTCCAGCTGAGACACCCCACCTTGACTGGCTTCCAGCATGGAAGGCAGCTTCCAGTACAGAAAGCAAAGCGGGCAGCAAATGTCCTCCTCCTTCTACCAGAGGCAGGTGTGAGCAATAGCTTGTGCTCACACAATTCCTGTATTTCAGAAATTGAGACCTCTCTTGTAGAAGCTGATTGACAGATGGGAGAACAAGCAGGGAGTGATGGGAAGTTGGGGCTGCACATCCTATGAGGTCCATTTCAGATGCCATTTAAAGAATAATACTATTATTATGTCACTATAGCTATATTAAATGTCATTTAGATACTATATAATACATTAAATACTATTAAATATATTTATTATATTTGTTATGTTATATACATTTATATACCTGCCATTTTTACTCTTGTGGACATCTATTGGGTTGGCTGCCCACCTATTTCTTCCATCTACATAGTTACCATGTGGCACCTATAGGCCATTTCATGTGAGACATTTATGGCCCGTTGATTGGACCAATGGTGATCACATGACCCGAGCGGGGCCAATCAGTTCTTTCCCTGGGAATCTGGAATTTGAATTAAGGGAATACACAGTTACTTTCTCTCTCTTTCTCTGTCTTTGGGTGAATGGGTCTGCAACACAGAAGATAAACTCAGGAAGCTAATCCAAGGAAATTAGTTTTTTTTTTTTTTTTTTAGAGACAGAGTCTTACTTTGTTGCCCTCGGTAGAGTGCGGTGGCCGTCATAGCTCACAGCAACCTCCAGCTCTTGGGCTTAGGCGATTCTCTTGCCTCAGCTTCCCAAGTAGCTGGGACTACAGGTGTCCGCCACATTGCCCGGGTATTTTTTTGTTGCAGTTTGGCTGGGGCTAGGTTTGAACCCGCCACCCTTGGTATATGGGGCGGCCACCCTACTCACTGAGCCACAGGCACCACTCAAGGAAGCTAATTCAAAGAGAAAAGAATGGGATGAACCAAATACACCAAAGAAGCAGAGAAGAGAATGGGAGGGAGAATTTGGGGAGCTTCTTAGTCTCTGGCCTCAGAATCTTCCTAAGATCCAGCTGTGTTCTTGGCTGAGACATCCCTATGTTGTAGAGTAAAAGTTCAGAATTGTTTGCCTAAATAAGGGTGTCATCCTCAATTACCCCCCTTTTGACAGCTGTAGAACACCAGCATTCCCTAGACTGCACTTGTGAACCAGGCCCAGCACACACCTTTACACTCATCAACAGGCCCCTGGGTTTCTAAAAATTTCATTAATAGGTCCTGAGATTGATGGCTCCAGGAGTCCAGTATAAAGTCGGTTAATTTTATTAGCGATAATGACACTTAGTAGTGATTAATGATCAGTAAAGGCAGCCAACCGCACAGAGGCCTCAGGCCACACTGGGCTCTGGTCTGCCCAGGGCTGCTCTCAAAGAAGGCTCGCTGGCACTGTCTCAGGGACCCCACAAGGCCTAGGAAGACAGCCTGGGAGACCTTCCAGAGCCCAGTTTCCCTTTTATTTGCTTTCCATGTTGTGGTTTCGGGATCATATTTCCTTTGAAGAAATAGTACCATGACTATTTATTTATTTAAGCAAGCAAGGGTCTCACTCTGTTGCCTGGACTAGAGGGCAGTGGCATCCTAGCTCACATCAACCTAAAGCTCCTGGGTTCAAGTGATCTTCCTGTCTGTCGCCTGAGTAGCTAGGACTGCAGGTGCACGCAACAACACCCAGCTAATTTTTCTTTTGTGTGTGTGTAGAGATAGGGTCTTGCTATGTTGCTCAGGCTGACTCAAATTTAGAAAATGAGTCAATGTATTTCCTCAAATAGTGCTAGCGAATTCTCCTATGTGTGCCCATCTCACAGCATCCTAAGGTTTCTTCCTAAACCCCAGAAGAATTCTGAGTGCCTCAGGTTCCATCTTTCATTCAGTGACCAGCAGGTGTGATTCCCTCCCCAGAAAGAAATCATACCCTCAGGAACCCCAGGCCTGAGCACCTCACCCACTGGGTTCCTCTGAGAAATCACAATTACCCAGGTTAGCTGAGCCCCATGGGAGTAAGATGGACAAACAGAGAACCTGAGTGAGCTTCATGAGTCTTATGAATCCAGACAGAATTGGGGATTTTAACGACTACACTGCCCTGTGGTCAATCAGATGCTGCTAGTCAAACAAGTAACCAGTGTTCTGAAAATAAAGAGCAGAAAAAGGATAATTTGAGACTTGTTAACTGCTCTTCTTGGATGAGGGCTTCTTCCTGGCCCCAATGCTTCCAAGTCACCTGGGACCCCCATTCTATTAGGCCATACCTGACATGACCCAGCTGGTCATCCTCCTTGAGCTCCCAGGCTGACTTCCAGCCTCTCTTTCCCTATTAAAAAAGCAACAATCCCATGTGACTAGATTCTTCTTCCTTCTTTCTTCCTCCTTCTACCCCCATCTGTGCCTGACTGCTCTCTGCACCCTTACTCCCTTGTCCTTAGTGCCCAGGTTGAGGGTGAGACCAGAAACCCCACACCCACACATGAGATGCTCCTTGTTTGAGCCCAGGGCATCCCTACACACTTGCCAGGCCACCCTGTCTTCCCCCAGAGTGAGAAAAGTCAAGATGCCCCTCAGGACTTCATCCCACGTATACCCACCCCCAGATCTCCTCTACACACTCCTGGCCCCTCTGGCTCCACCTGCTTCCACACTTTCCAATGTATACCCCATCCACAGATTCAGTTAAAGCTGCCCCATCATGGTGACCTTGAAAGAAGCAGAAGAGGCTCTGCCAGGCTTTGGGAAAAGGTTCCCAGGTGACCGCTTCGTCACTATCAGCAGGAGTCCAGGGACCATTGAAGTCCTGAGAAGAAATGGAGCTCACCCCTCAATAATCACCTGCCACCTGCTGGAGCATGGAGACCTAAGTATCTTGTGCCCCAAGGCCATTCTGGCCTAGGTAGTCTGGGCCACAGTCTGTCTCTCATTCAGGTTGACCTCAGGAACCTCTCCTCTTTCCCTGAGCTCATTCCATTGAACAAATATACCTTGACTCATGGTACAGCATGACCAGAGCTAGGCTGCCTAGGTTCAAATCCCACCTCTGCCTCTTCCTAGCTGTGCTATATTGGGCAAGGTCTTTTACCTCTTTAAACTTTACCTGTTGAATGCGGAATAGTGCCTGGCCCCTGATGAGTATTTGTCATTATCAGATACCTACTATGTACCAGGTGCTGCTCTGGGTGCTAGGACATGGCCCTGCCCTCAGGAAGCTCACAGTCTGAAGGGAGCTTGGTTAGACTCAGGAGTCCTCCAAACTCTCCAGGAGCAGAGTTAGGAACAGGAAACTTTGAAGCAACCTGGCTCCTTGAGGAAAAACCAGGGACCAAGTCAGAGGGAAACCCTGACCTTAGCCAGTCCTGTCTGGACTACAGTGGGAGGCCTGGGTGTGAGGACAGGGCAGGAGGAAGCTCTCAGGGAGCAGCCCAGGCAGTGTGAGGCAGGCTGAGCAGGTATGGGGCTTTCCTCCCTGCCCAGGGGCCCAGGCTCTGTTCCTCCAGGTCCACTTCCACCCTTGTTTCTGCTTGAGAAGGTTTGATGGTGCCAGTAGAGGCTGCTCCCAGGATGTCAGTGGGGAGGTGGCATGGGACACAGTGGGTGGTGTCCAGGGCATGAGGTTATGCCAGCAAGTCTGGAGTCTTAGCTGGAGGGTCCAGGAGCCGTGCCTGGCACCAGGGCCCATGCCAACTGCAGGCAGCTGCCTGGGAACCAGGAAAGCCTTGTGCTGCCTGGGGTGTTGGCCTTGGCCCTGCAAAGCCCCGTTAGATGCCCCGATAACAGGCTTCCGCTGCGAGCCCTTTTGCATGGTAAATGCTCCCTTTGTGCTTTCATCTCAAACATCTCAGTCCACCTCTGCTGGCCCTCACCAAGCCCCCTACACACTCACACACCACTCCCTCACATATACACTCACACCTGAGCCCCTCCCATGCTCCCTACTCCTGACCTCTTTCCAGCAGGGGGGAGTTCAGCCAGGGGAGCTCATGGCCCAGCAAGAGAGGGTACCGTGGCACTGGGCACCCCTTCCCCAGAGAGGGCCCCCCTTGGCTTCTCCCCCTCCTCTCATCATGCCACAGGCTCCAAGGGCTACTGTACTGACCAGAACCTCGTCCCTTCCACCTTCAGACCCCTCCCTCCTCTGCAGGCTCCGTGTGGTCACACACACCCTCTGTGATGTCCTCAGTGTGCAGCCTGGGAAACTCAGCCCACCTCTCTATCCTCTCCTTTCACTCGCTCACTCATTCAGTTATACCTTTATTTACGGAGTGGCAATAGAGGAAAGTATGGCTCTGGAGGACTTCACTGAGTACCTGCTCCATGCCAGGTCCACCCACAGACCACGAGACAACTCTTTCCTCCTGCATGTCTCCCCTCACCCCCAGGCGAGCCTCCTTCCCTCCCCAGTCCCTACCCTGCAGCCCACAAACTGACCCCAGCGCTGACTCTGGTCACTACCTCCCCCACCCATCCCTGGCCCAGCTGTGGGCTTTGTCTCTCCAAGAACAGCTCCACTTTCTGTTTCACAGCCGCAGCCCTGGCTGCCCTCTGAGGATGGCACTGGGGAGACAAACGTGCTCGGGAGCTGAGTGGCCCGCACAGCAGGGCGAGCATGCTTTGCATCTCAACAGTCTCAGGGATTCAGAGTGTGGCTAGTTCGACATCTGTGGGGAGAGGCTTCTCCCTTCCTCCCTCCTGCTTCTCTCCTCTGCTCAGGCTCAGGCGGAAGCTGCGGAGAAGAAGCCTTTGTTTCTGGCAAACACAGGTCAGGTGGCACAGTGGGCCCCAGCAGGTCCCCAAAGTCACCCCTGCACAGAAGGATCCCTTGCCTCTACAAGTCTGTGACTATAAACAGACTCCTCCAGTTCCTTGGCTGAGTCCAAATGCTCATGATTTGAGGCATTATATTTTAGAGTTGGAGAAATCCCGCAAGGTCACCAGGTTCAAAGGCTTTACTCTGGTGGCTCCTGGGAGGTAGCTCAGTGGCTGCTGGAGAGGAGCAGGAGGACAAGAGGTTTGCCACATGGGCAGGTATCTGCTTTGACCTGTCTGGTGCCCTTCAAGTTCATAGAAGATTTACTGTCTAAGGTGACCTACTTGGTTGCAGGGCTAGGACTATGCCCTGCGTGTCCAGATTGCTTCTACCAAGCCTGGCAGCTTCTGCTTTCAGTCTCAACATAACACTTCAAGGAAGCAAAATTAGCTGACCATAGCAAAGATCTATGGTGATGGGAACACCAGACAGGTGGGTTTTAGGGGAAGGAAGCCTGATGAGGACTCCTCTGATCCCCTTGGCAGCCCACGAGGTGGGGCCTCAGGAAGGGAGAGAAAGTCCCTCTGGTTGAAAATCTACTTTTTCTTGGTCCTCAACTCAGTATCTTTTCAGCCAAAAGTTAGAAATTAGGGTTATGGAAGCAGCCTATAATTCATATGAAAGTGTCATCGTCTGTACTGCATCAGTACCTGAAAGCATATTTTTCTGTATAGAGGAAAGATCAAAGGGAAAGATCTGTGATCATGAGAGGGAGAGAAAATGGGGGAGCCTGGCATGGGGATGGGGAGGAGCAGAGAAAAGGAGGGCTGGAAGCCTGAATGACAAGCTTCCCCAGCTTCTTGGGTTCACAGGCCCAGCTCTGACTTAGGGGAGGAGCAGCTTTGGGGCACAGGGTAGGGACTGCAGGGAAAGGAGGCAGTACTGAGGCTAGACCTCCCTGTGGCCAGCTCCACCCCAACTAGGGATCCTGGGGGACTTCAGCCAAGTTATTTGACCAACTAACTAGCTTGGCAGGCTCTTGAATGCTCCCTGGGCTCTGGTCACCCTCTTCCCTATGGAAAGACCAGGTCATTCTGGACTGTGGGCTCTAAAAGTGCTGGGCCTATGTGTGGTCACTTGATGGTTAAGGCCAGCTTCATTGTTTGCAGAGGCTCTAGGCAGAGATGGCCCATGCTGCTGATTTCTTTGCCCAGGGATGGCTCACCCCTCAGCTCCAGGCATAGCTGGGACCTCCCACTGATCAAGGAGCCACCCCTGGATATGCTTACAGAGGGCCAGTGTGGCCCAGGATACCCTCAGAGATGGATGCAGTTGTGAAAGTCCCTTTGGGAGAAGAACAAGGTTCTCCAGAGTGCAACCAGGACAACTTGCACCATCCTGCACCCAGAGCTAGCCAGGGTTGGAGTAAAGGACCCCTCGGGCCAGGTCAACCTCCTTGTCTCTGCCACATTTAATTTAGTGTAACCCCCATGCCTTCCTTCACGCTGTTACCCCTGCTTGCAAAGCCTTCTCCTGTCCAAAAAGCCCTCATATGTGCCCTGGAAACTTTATAGCCACTCCCTTTTTTAAACATTTAAAAATGCAGGGAATGGGAAAGGTAATCCTGAGATCGTACTAGCTCGAGTATGCTGTGATGCTTGACTGCCTCTTCCAGGACGCCCTCCTTACTTGCCAGCCCCATCCCACTCTAAATATCCTCTTTCTTTGTTTTCTCCCAGTTTTGTGGCTGTAGTACTATTAGTCCCACATGGTTTTTCTTCTTCTTCAGGGACGTCCAGACACTTTCTCCAAGTAGCCTATGAGCTGCTCTTTGGCACAGGCCAGGGTTTCTAATCTCCCAAGATCCACTTTCCCCAGCCCAGATCCCACCCCACCCCCCCAAGCAGAAGCTCTGGAGATACCTGTCTGCATAAACCCCTCAGTGTCTAACCCCAGGCCAGGAGCACAGCTCCAGGCTTTCTCTCAGCCCCAGCGGCCTCATCCTTCTAGACTTGCTGGGGTCTTGCTCCCAAGCTGTAGGTGTCTCCACCTAACACCCCCTTCCAAACTGTCCCAAGCTTGGGCTGGGCAGATATTGGGAGGGCGGGGTACTGGAGAAGGCTGCCAGTGGCTATGGTCCCTTGACACCCCCCCTCCACCCAGCTCACTGACTGTAATCATTGGTGCCTGCTCTCTCCAGTGCCAGGTCTCAGGGCCTTGTGACCCTAGTCACTCAACTGTGGGTCTCTGTGGGGCGCCACACCCCAGGGTCTGAAAAAGCCAGGATAGTTCTCTCTGAACCTCACTCAGTTCCTAGGGACAAGCCGTGCTTGGGGAGCCCAGTGATACTTAACGAACACCAGCCAAAAAACTGGCCCAAGTCTTTCCTTAAAACTCAGCTTGCACAACCTTTGGTGGTGACATGGGCTGAAGATTTATCCACAGTTCCAAACTCTAGGAAGCTCAGAAAAACACACATTTTTTTGTATAGTTGTGGTGAACTCATGGCAGCAAGCTGACCTGAACCAAAGTAAAAGTATTATGATCTTTATTTATCTCAACCTTTAGATGTTTGCCTGCAAAAAATAACTAAAATCCTGATTACAAGATGCTTCCCTAGACCTTGCTAAGGTGCTATGTTATGTGTGCTATAGGTAATGTATTAGCTTCCTGAAATTCAAAAAGGAATTTGGAGGACTTGGCACAGTGGCTTACATCTGTAATCCTAGCACTCTGGAAAGCTGAGGTCAGAAGTTCAAGACCAGCCAAAACAAGAGCAAGACCTGGTCTCTACTAAAAAAAATAGAAAAACATTGGCTGAGTATAGTGGCCCACATCTGTAGTTCCAGCTACTTGAGCAGCTGAGGCAGAAGGATTGCTGAGCCCAGGAGTTTGAGGTTGCTGTGAGCTATGATGGTGCCACAGCACTCTAGCTGGGGTGACAGAGTAAGACTCTGTCTTAAAATAAATAAATAAATACAATAAAGAAACGTTAATTCTGAAATGCATCTGGCCTCAAAAGGAGTCTAATGCCAAGAGCAGACTCCTCTGGTCTTGCCCTAAAGCCAGCCTCTTTGGACTTTCCAGGACTAACTGGAACATGCTGGTTGAGGTCTCTTCTGGTTCATTAAGACTCTCTACCTTCCCCTTTAGCTTTCTTCTCTCCAGTAAAGGCATCTGGCACTGTGGAGGCTGCTCTGCCCCTACCAAGATGCCAAGAAGCACCTGGCATGGCTGATTTTCTGGAGCCCAATAGGGCAAGTCTTTGCTCTCTGCTTTGAGTCCAGTTCCCGTCCTGATAGAGGCAAGGTCATGACTCACACTTGTCTGGACCTTAGTGAAGTAGTGTGTGTCCCAGAGAGCCAAGTGTAACTAGAAGATGAAGGAGCAAATGTGACGGGGCACAGAGAGAGGTCCTGGGAGAAGGGGGAGAAGAAAGGAGCTGGCAAGAGGGACTGGATACTGTCTGCTCTGACATTCACCACAGACCAGGGAACAGCACTAGGGGCTGTAGTGACCCCAAGATCTCTGCCAAAGGGAAGTACAAGTGAACTGGAGGCAAAAGTTAGGCAACAAGCCAAAAGTTTAAGACATGTAGTACAAGAGATGCCCAGGACATAGGCCAAGTGATCTGGGCAAGAGAATGGAGGGCTCCAAGGGTCAGAGCTGCCAGGAGGCAGCCTCCAGATGGGACTGTACAGGCAGCAAGAAGCAGGGATGAAGAGGAGGGCTCTGGATTCTGACAAACTAGAATTCAGATCCTGGTGCTACTAGCCACCAGCTGTGTGATTTTGGACCAGGCACTGGGCCTCTCTGAACTTTTCCCCACTCACCTATAAATGAGGATAATTATAAGATCATGCACACAGAGTGCTGAGCACTGGAAATGTTCAATTTTTTGAATTGTACAATGGGTGGGATAAAGATGCTGGGAGGAGGGGAGAGATATCACTGAAAACACTCCTCAACTTGGGATGTGGTCAGAGAGAACGCTAGATGTCCTGGACTCCTTATATATGGACAGCATTTCAGAACTTTTAAACACATTTATTCAACCCTCACAACAACACAAAGAGGTAAGGATTAGCCCTTATTACAGATGGGAAAACTGAGGTTAGAATGGCTAGCTGATTTGCCCTGGGTTGGTTAGTAAGAGGTAGAGAATTTGAACTCTGATATGTGTAGCCCCAAACCCAGGGTTCCTTACACTATAGCAAGTGCCTCGGCCATTTTTCATCCTAATTATGCTGATGTCAGGTGGGGATCACCCTCACAGTACCTGCCCTACCTCCTGACCCCAACTACTAGCTGGGCACCTAATCCTGAAGGCTCCAGGATCTCCCTTCCTCAGGAGATCTCAGCCCAAGAGTCCCCCTTCCCCAGTCCTCTCCCCTCCTCAGCCACAGAAACTCCACCACATCCACAGAAAAGGCTGGTTTGACCCTGAGCCCAACTCCTCAGGGGTTACAGCTCAGCCAGGGACAAGCTGCCTAAATTCCTTCCCAAAACACAATGATTCTTATCAGTGATGTTTGACTTTCAATCCACCACCCCCAAAGCAAAAAAATTACCCTTTTTTCCTTCCAACTCTGTTTTTCTTAGGACCTAATTCAATTCTAAAACTTTGGGGTTTTTAAAATTAAAAACAATACCATCCAAATACATAAAATGCATAGAAATAGTGTTCTTTTACAAATATTTGCAAGGCTTGCACACTTAAAACTATAAAACACTGCTGGAAGAAATGTTAAAATCCCTATAAATAGAGAGGCATTTTTAAACAGAAAGATATGGCCTGTTTATTAATCAGCCGTCTCAGTATTGTTGGAATGTCAATCTTCTATAAATTTATTTATAGATTCAATGAAATCCCAATAAAAATTCCCAGCAGGTTTTCCCTCTTTTCTTTCTTTCTTTCCTTCCTGCTTTCTTTCTTTTGAGACAGAGTCTTACTCTGTCACCCTGGGTAGAGTGCTGTGGCATCATAGCTCACAGCAACCTTAAAGTCCTGAGCTGAAACTATTATCTTGCCTCAGCCTCCCAAGTAGCTGGGGAGTATAGGTGCCTGCAACAACACCTGGTGGGTTTTTTCCTCTTTTTAGTAGAGATGGGGGTTTGCTCCTACTCAGGCTGGTCTTGAACTCCTGAGTTCAAGCAATCTACCTGCCTTGGCCTTCCAGAGTGCTAGGATTCTAGGTGGGAGCCACTGTGTCCAGCCAATCCCAACAGATTTTCATAGAGATATTGACAAGTTGCTATTAAAATTTATGTGGAAATACAATGGTCCTAAATAGCCAAAACACACTTGAAAAAGAAGTTGGAGAATTTATAGTACTAGGTTTCAAGACTTACTATAAAGTTACAGTAATCAAGACTGTAGTATTGGCATAAGGATAGGCATGTAGATTAATGGAACAGAATAGTCCAAAAATAGACCCACACACATATAGGATCAATTGATTTGCCAAAAAACAGCAACAAAGAAAACATCATTTTATTTTCAACAGATAGTATTGAAATAAGTGGCTATCCATATGGAAAATGACAAACCCATAACCCATACCTCACACCATACACTCTGGTTAACTAAAAAATGAATCATAGGCTGGGTACAGTACTCACACCTGTAATCCTAGCACTCTGAGAGGCTGAGGCAGGTGGATTGCTTGAGCTCAGGAGTTCAAGACCAGCCTGAGTAAGAATGAGACCCAATCTCTAAAAAAAAATAGCCACACACTGTGGTGCATGTCTATAATCCCAGCTACTCAGGAGGCTGAGGCAAGAGGATCACTTGAGGCCAAGAATTTGAAGTTGCTGTATGCTATGATTTCACAGCACTCAACTCAGGGTGACAGATAGTACTAGGTTTCAAGACTTAGTATAAAGTTACAATATTCTTCTGTCTCAAAGAAAAAAGCCAATGAATCATAGACCTGAGTGTAAAAACTAAAATTATGACATTTCTAGAAGAAAATATAGGAGGTAATCTTTGTAACTTCTGGGTAGGCAGAGATTTCTTGGATAATACGTCAAAAAAGCACAAACCATACAAGAAAAGTTTGATACATTGGACTTCATTGAAGTTAAAATCTTTAGGTCTTCATGAGACACATAAAATGAAAGACAAGGCACGGACAGGAATAAAATATTACCAATACTTTCTGACAAAGGACTTGTGTCCAAAATATATAAAGAACTCTCACAATTCAACAAGAAGACAAAAAACTTAATTAAAATGATGTCGGAATAATCAATATGCACACAAAAAGATGTTCAACACATCAATGGAGAAACACAAATTAAAACCCCGACGATTCAATAATCTAGTCCTAGACAGTTATCCAATAGAAAGGAAAATAGATCCACAAAAAGAGATATACATGAATATTTATGCTAGCTTTATTTTGAATAGCCTAAAACTGGAAATAAACCAAATGTCTTTCAACTGGGGAACAAAGAAATAATTTGTGGTATAGCTGTGCAATGGAATATTCAGCAATAAAAAAAGTGAGTTATTGATATATGCGACAACATGAAGGAATCTTAAAAACATGTCAAGCAAAATAATCTAGGCACAAGAAGTTATATACCATGTGATTCCGTTTATATAAATGTCTAGAACAGATAAAACTAATTTACAGTGACAGGAAGCAGAGAAGTGGGGTAGCCTGGGGCTGGTAGAGGAGGGTTGACTACAAAGATACACAAGGGACGCTTTGGAGTTCAGCAAGGTTAAGACATTCACCCAAAGTCACACAGCTAGCAACAGGTAAAGCTGAGATTAAAATCCCAGACTTGGATACTCTGGTTTCTCTTCAGATCACATAAATCTTTCCACCTTTTAAAATCCCAGACTTGGGGCAGTGCCTGTAGCTCAGTGAATAGGGTGCCGACCACATACACCAGAGGCTGATGGGTTCAAACCCAGCCTGGGCCACCTAAAAAAACAACAGTGACAACTCCAACGACAATAAAAAAATAGCTGGGCAGGCGCCTGTAGTCTCAGCTACTTGGGAGGCTGAGGCAAGAGAATCATTTGAGCACAAGAGTTTGAGGTTGCTGTGAGCTGTGACACCACGGCACTCTACCCAGGGAGACAGCTTGAGATTCTGTCTCAAAAAAAAATTATAATAAATAAAATAAAATTCCATACTTGAAATCTTATGCTTTCATAAAATTCTCTACACTGTTCCTAGAGAGGAAAGACATCAAACCATGGCAAAGGTTACACATTTTAAAAGAACACCAAAATCAACTATGATTTTTAAAGTTGCAGCTAATTCTAGTTAGTTACAAGGCCATTGGGATGACTTAAAGACTGGTTTGGGTGACAGACCCTGTCATATGCCTCATCATATAATGCACATTTTTATTTACAAAACACCACAAAAGTTAATATTTGCAGAATTTCTAAATCATCTAAGCCAAAACATAACCTCTTGAGTAATCCCAGATTTCTAGAGCCAGCACCAGGCCTGTTTAGGGTTAGAGAACCTTAGGACCTCCAGGCACTAAAGACCCTGGAGACAAGTGACTTGACCAAGGACAATCCAGAGAGTATCCCAACCTTTAACTTCTGGTCCACCTCCTGTTCCACTGCCACCTGACAGCCCCGCAGAGTTCAGAGCATCTTGTCCCACTGCCAATGACAGAGAAGAATGTTGTGGACTCATCTAGCCCACTAAGGCCAAGAAGGTCTGTGAGAGCTACCTAAGCAGTTTCCCTCCTCTCTTTGGCCTTTGCAGCTCCCCTGCAGCCACTGCTCCCTGGGGGGAATCACACAGAATTAGCTCTGGAGGCTGCTCCCTGTAGGGTAGAAAGCCCAGACTGAAGGTAGCACCTGGTTTTTATCATGCCTCCCCCCCCTGCACAGAACCTTTCTGACCTTTACTTTTCTTGTGGGAACCATTATGCCCATGTTATGTACCTTAAGGTTGGCTCCAAGATCAGGTGAGAGACACAGCTGCATGAGAAAGTGATTTGGTTTTTTGGTTTTTTGAGACAGAGTCTTGCTCTGTCACCCTTGGTAGAGTGCCATGGCATCATAGCTCACAGCAACCTCAGACTCCTGGGCTCAGGTGATCCTCCTGCCAAATCCTCCTAAGTAGCTAGAACTATGGGTGTTTGACACAACACCTGGCTATTTTTTAGACATAGGGTCTTACTCTTGCTCAGACCGGTCTTGAACTCTTGAGCTCAGGTGATCCACCTGCCTTGGCCTCCCAGAGTGCTAGGATGACAGGTGTGAGCCAATGCACCCAGCTGAGAAAGTGATTTGTAAACTATAATACTAGTTATAATGTTATCATCACCATAAACAGAATTAGGCTCTGGTCTCACACAGCAGAAGCAACTGTGGGCTCCTGCACTTCAGGGTGGGGGTTACCATATCTGAAAAATGGAGATAATAATACCTGACCTGTTTGAATCAGGGAGTTGGCTCAGAGATCCTTCTGGAGTCACTTCCAACTCTTAGGTCTATGATTCTGATTTCAAAAGCCCCCAAGAAGACTGGCCTCACCCCAATTGGCCTCACTTGCTCTCCTAATGTTTGAATTTTCTTTCATCCGGATGCCAACGCACTTCATGGTATAACCAGAAATGAGACTTTAATGGCAAATGGTCTGGGGAAGGAAGAAGCACATTGCCTCACATTCTCACTATAGTGTGGCTGACTGATATCTGAGTCCTCCCAGAGAGCAAATATCTGATGAGAATCTGGGAAACCTGGTCTGAGTCATAAGACATTTTCCTCAGTGAGAGCCTAGGCTGAATCTTCTCTGTTCTCTGAGATCAAACACTTAACAGCACAAGGCCCCACTTTTAGCTTATTCTCTAAGCATCTGTCCTGCTCCCCAGACCAGGGTGGTGGTGGTCGGGGTGTACTTTGCCTGCTCTTTCCAACTGGGCTTCTGACTTGGGAGAGGTGGCTCCGATACTCACTCCTCTTAGCCCTAACACAAGCCTAAGTGACCATCTCTCCTCTCATTTCCAAGGCTGCCCTTGTTCACAGCCCCTAAATTCTAACCCTGTGCATTGCTGAGAATTCTTTTCCCTTCCAATGCACCAGCCAGGGTGGTCCAGACCTCCTAAAATTCCTCTCCTCTCACTCTACCTGAGCTGGTATCCAAGAAGATGTAGGTAGCATTTGTCCTCACACCTCTTCACTCCAGTTCAGAAAACTGTCAAGGTTGAGACATCAAAATACTGTACTTATTTCCTTATAATAAGGATCACTAACTAGCATTAGTTGAGAATCTACTGTATGTGAGACATGTTCTAAGTACTTACATGTACTAACTCAATTCTCTTATGAAATGGGCACTATAATCTTCATTACAGATGAAAAACTGAGGGTCTGAGCCCACAATTAGCAGGTGGACACAGAGTCTGTGCACTGCCTGCTGAGGCAACAGCAGTTCCTCAAGCTGGGGGTCTTCATGAAACACATCATGTATGTGCACTGCTCTTGGGGTGGTTCACTAGAAGCTCAGCCATCTGAAGTTCAGCCCTTTCTTTGTCCAAAAGCGGAAACTGAGGTCTAGGCACCATTTGGTTTTCCCAGGTTATCAGAAGCTGAGCCCAGAGTTAGGCTCTGAGTCTGGGCTGGTACTCTACTTCACTCCACTCCCTATATATTTCAGGGAAATCCACTGACCACAGCAAGGCACGTTTTAACCAGGGGTCATGACCTGGAAATTAGCCCACAGCCCTTATTCCAGCTTGGGCTGGACTTTCCAGAACCTTACCCATCCTCCAGGGCTACCTCTTAAAAGCAGCTTCTCAGAGGTCACTTGCTTGGTGTTTTCTTGCCTTTGCTGTATGTACCAGACAGTAAACCTCACTTGGATTTGGGGTGAAGACTTTGAAAGAAGGCAAGGCTTAAAATAACATACTGTGCCTATCGGACTCGGCTTTGGGTGGAGGGTGGGAAGGAACCTTCTTTACCGACAATCCCGCCACCCACAAGTCCCTGCAATTCAGGGTCAGAGAAGAAGGGACTCAATCAATTGCGGGATAACTTTTGCTCTGGACATTTCGCTAACGGTTATCGCCCTGCTCTCTCCCCAGGTGTCACTCCAACAGCGATCTTCCTTTTCTAGCCGTGTACACACACACACACACACGCACGCACACGCACCACGGGCCCCCATCCCTCTTCTCGGCATTCTCCTGAGAATTCGCCGACGCCAGGTCTGAGATTTGGTGGCAGTTCCCCAGTGGACGCTGTTCCCTCCAGCGTCTCCAGCATGTTGACATCCCCTTGGTCCGAGGATTCCCTATTCCCCTTGGACCAGCACAGTCCTCCGCCCCCAGCTTTCGTAATAACCCAGCCCTCCCGGTCTCCGCTCCACAAGGCGAAGCGGGAGGGTAAGGAAGGAGCCCGAGACCATGACAGCGGCTCGACGGAGCCCAGGACGAGGGCAGACCGGGCACCCGGGTGAGGATCAGAGAGCGCGTCAGAGCGCTGGACTGACGCGTGGACAGGCAGGGACAGGGTCCGAGGTGCGTGCAGGAGTTCGGGATCTTGGGCTCAGTGAGGACAGCGGAGGCGGAGGGGACCAGAGACTCAGACGCTAGGAGGTGCGACTGGAGTCTGAGCCGGGGAAGCCGGAGATCGAGCTCTGGGAGCGAACTCCGGTTGCGAGGCGGGCTGGGTCCCGCCGGACGAGAGTCTGAGTTCGAGACCTCGCCGGGCCCAGGGACAGCGGAAGGGTAATATTGGTCCTGATATAGTTGGAGGAGGGGAGACCGGACCGGCCAGGGACGCGGGAGGGAGGCATGGCGGGCACTGACCCGAAGTAGGCGGCGACAGCGGCGGGCAGCGCCAGCAGGCAGAGCCCGGCCAGGGCGAGCAGGGGCGGTGGGCGCATGGTGCTGGCGGCGCGGCGCCCTCTAGCATCTCCTTGCGCTGCTCAGCGCTCGCAGCGCCGCCACCAGCAGCCCGCAGGACTTTAAACCCGGGAGGGGCGGGGCGGAGCGGGTGCTGCTGAGCGCAGCACTGCCTGCGCTGCTCCCTCCCCCCGAGCGGCGAGCCCCCCGTTCTATTGGCCCCGCTGTCTTCGCCCCGCCCTGTCGGGGGTGGGACTGATGCCTCGACCAGCCCCGCCCCCAACCCCCACTGCTTCTGCCGCAGGTGAGAGCTCACCTGGCGCCTGGCCCGCTGGAGGCCGCGGCCGCTGACCGCACAGTCCCCTGGGCCTGGAAAGGCGGGGGTGGGAGCGCAGAGCGGGTACTAAGGAGGCTCTGCCTCTCCAGGATGGGGTAGAGAAACGTACTATCTCTCCTCCGAGGTAGAGGAGGTGCAGTGATAACAGCAGAGATGCAACTGGAGGCGTGTGGAACACCCACCTGGTTACCCTCTCTCCTGCCCAGCAGATGTGGGTCTTTTTGCTGCAGTCCCGGAACTCTTGAGGGCAGGGCCCGGTCGAATGTCTTGGGGGACTCTCTTCCCGGGCAAAGGGAGTCCTGGGAGGACTATTGGTCAGAGGAAAAGGGAAAAGGTTCTTGTCTGCTTTTAAACAGAGAAGACCATTAACAGGGGGGTGCACTGCATCGGCCTCAGCCGGTGTGTGACAAAACGCTGCTGATGTTCATGGGGACAGAAATCTACACTCTGGGCAGGGACAGAGTAGGGAGGGAAGAATCTGCTCTCTAAGTTGCGTAGATGCTAGAACCTTTACCAGATAGAATGTAGACCTCCAGTGCTGTGCCCCCAAAGTCCATCTTACTTGTTCTTTTTTCAAGTTTAACTTCAATTCCTGCAGGGAAGGTGCAGTGATCAAAGCAGTGGGTGGAGTCTAGAGAGGAGACATGTAACCAATGACCCAAGTCAGATTTAAAATGTTTTTGAGAGTCTTGAACACTGGGTCAAATCAAGCCCAACAAAATGTAACTTGCAATGAATGTCAAGACCTGCACGCCAAGCTTCAAAAAAAATCAGCCATGCATGTAGAATATCAGGTGACAGTGACCTTGGTTTTGAAGTGGACACCAGCATGATAGGGTCTGGGAGAATTGTTGGGAAGATGGCAGCTGCAATGTTAGATGTTGTTAACAGAGAAGTCCTTACCACAGTGAGCCTTTTTGAGGTCAGTTTCTCTGTCAAATCAACAGAGTGGTTAGATGACCTGATGATCTTTAACATCTCCGTCAGCCCTATCAAATCTCACGGTTCTGTTAATTGAGGCCCAGCAGCCCAGTGTGGTGTGCAGATACCTGGAGTTAAATTATGAGCCCCAGATATGAAATGGGGATGATGAGAAACATGTTAACAGGATTTGTGTGCAGATAAGATGTCAGATGCTGTGCTGGTTTGGGCACTCAATGTCAAGGTTTGCAACTGTTAGGGGCTGGGGAGGATTGCTGTCTGATTTGCATCCTTTGTTAATTTCTATGCCATAAATACTTCCACCATGACTGATTTCAAGCTACCAATGTGGTGTTATTCCTGAGTACCAGAGTTAGAAAGAGAAGTGCATAATTAACTCTGCCCACTAGTTGGACCCAGCTTCAGCACGTCACTTATGAGACCTTTGAATCAAGATCAAGGAGGCTTAAAGAGGGGACTGAACCGAACCAGTGTGAGTCATAGAGGAGGAAGAGCCATGGACTGGGGTGGTGGAGAGACCCCACCAGGCCCCAGCCATGCCCTGCTGTCTCCCAAGGACAGGCAGATAATGAAGGAATGGGTCCAGCTTGGGCTGCCCAGTTTCCCCTCCTGTCCTTATGCCTCCATGTGCATGGAGAAGTGGGGTGGCACGTTCCCTGAAAGTACACATTTTGAACATTTCATAAATGTTACCCACTAGATGTCAACCCAATTAACATCAACCCAGTTTACCCAATGGGTTGGAGGAAACACCAAAGATTCCATGGAAGCTGGGCATGGTAGCTCATGCCTGCAATTCCAGCAACTTGGGAGGCAGAGGCAGGAGAACAGCTTAAGGTCGGGAGTTTAATACCAACTTGGGTAACAGCAAGACCTCATCTTTTTAAAAAAATGAAAACGAATTAACCAGGCCAAGTGCCATGCCTGTAATCCCAGCAACTTGGAAAGCTGATGCGGGATGATCACATGAGTCCAAGAGTTCAAGACTGTAGTGAGCTATGATGATGCCACTGCACTCCAGCCTATGTGACTGAGCTGGAACTGTCTCTTAAAAAAAATAAAATAAAGATTTGATGGAGACATCAGTAGTTGGAGAGTGAAAACCATATAGAAAGTGTTCAGATGCTTTTGACCCTCACCAGCCAATGGCATGGACTCCACCCTGAGGCTCCTTGCTCTTGATGTTAGAATTGTGCCAGGTCTCTGACTGCTGATGTGACCACCAGCTTGCCAATGGAGGCTTCAGAGTTCTGCTTCTCCCTTCTCAGTCAACAGGGCTGCACAGAAATGCCCAGATGGCAGCTCCTTGTTGTTGATAATATTTCCACAGCAGTCCCCATGTACCAAGCTCTGAGTGTGTGTGTACATGTGTGTGCCAGGCCTGGCCCACGGTCTCACAGAAACCTGAAGAACCCTCGGAGGCTTGAACTATCGTTATCCCCATTGCACAGATGAGGAAACTGAGGCTGGGAGAACTTAAGTATGGATGTAGATGGCCTAGATGTAGTAGTGGTGGCAGGAGTTGAGCCCAGACCCAGTGGGACCATCTATACTGGCTGTGGCTTAAGACTGGATGGCAGTCTCAGGGCTTCCAGGCACAACCTGACTCATAGTGGCCTTTTTGCATTATACATCCTTACAGAGCATCATGTTCTTCCCAAGTGCCAACCCTCAGGGGGCTCGTAGAATGGAGGGAGAGATGGAGGTGAAAACACAACATCCTACAATTGCCAGATCCCTGAGGAGGGACATGAGGAGTGGCATGGAGTGGAGATTAACAGCTTTGTGCCCTAAACAGTTTGTTGTTCTGCCCTCAGTCCCTTTTGCTCTCTGGGATCCTTGGTGACTGAGCCTGAGTTTTAATTTTCTCTGTGTTTTCAGAGCCTGGAGCAAGGCTCAGCACACAGTAGGTGCTGGGGAAACATGTTATTGCAGTTTATAACCCAGGTCTGTGGCCTTTTTATGGGACTGTAGAGATGTAAGTTGTTACACACAAGGGGTACTCACAGAAGTGCTCCCTCCTGAGCTCAGACACATGCTCCATAGAGCACACGCGGGCATTCAGGGACACACAGAGCCCCACACCTCCCCCATGATGTCTGAATTCCTAGGCAGCCCCACAGCTGCTCCTGGATCTACACGTTCACACAGGTATGCAGGAGGCACATTCTTAGACATCCACAAGCAGCTACCTGTCTCCATTACTGAGCCCAAGGCAGCTGCCCCTCAGGGTTGGACTCCTCACCTTCCCTGTGTGCAAGCGCAGACACACACACACACACACACACACTTTGGAGGTCACAGACACAAGGCTGAGAACCTGACGAAGGCTGCATCGAATCCAGCTCTGGGTGTCTCCAGATCTCTCCCTGTCCCTGCCTGCCCACCAGGCCACATCGCCTGGAGCAAACCCTCAGGAACCATCCATCCTTGTCTGGCCCAGGTCCCTCAGGCCTCCAAATCCCAGCCAGAGCAGCACTCAGAAAATCCTTGGAGCTCATTGCCAGGCCATGACCGAGTGGAAATGCACAGTCCAGGCTGACGTCCTCTCACTTCCCTCCTGGCTGCATCAGAAATGGGCTCTGGTCCCAACAAAAAGTGGGCAGTGATGTCCAGCAGCCAGGGAAGGTGCCTGTGCTGACATGAGACACGGCTGCTCAGGAGGGCTGTGGCTGCAGAGGCTCGGACTGACCCAGGTGGGTTTGCTCACCTGTCTCTCTCCCTGTCCTTTCCATCCTCTTTGTAGTGTGGCCTTCTTTGCTGTGGCCTCATTTTGGCTAGTTCCATCTTGACCATGTACATCAGTCTCACATTTGAACTGTATGAGTGATGCCTTTGCAGCACTCCACACGCACGTTGCTCTTCCTGTCCCCATTATACAGGTGACTAAAGGCCAGAAAGGTGAGTAATTTCCTCAAGGTCACAGAACTCACTGACACTTGGCAGTGGAGGATTTGTTTCTGGAACATCAGACTGAAATGGCACTGAAGCTAAGTGGGGAAAGTGGGTTTCAGTATCTTTGATCTTCGCCAAGAGAGGCTGAATGCAGAGGGGGACCCTCTAGCCCTTTGGCTTCATGCTTCCATGGCCAAGGCCAGCTGGTTTCCTCCCAGAAGCCTCCTTTAACTGACCAGTCCTGCCTCTGTTCACTCGCCACCTTGGTGCTAGAAACTTCATCCGCACAACTTCCTTTTGTGCCAGTGACTATGTCAAGGCACATACTGTCCTTGAGTTTGGCATGGGGAGTCTGGTATTCCTGCTATGTGTAGATTGCAGATTATTCATGAACTAAGACCCTGTTCCCTTTTTCTTTTATATACACACCTCCTCCATTGGTGGCGCTGAGCTGCATTCAGCCCACAGGAAAGTGATGGTTAAATGATTGAATTGACAAACGGATAAATGAAATGAATGAACCTGGATAGGTCAGACCTGACTTCTGGATGGCTATATACTCTGCCCAGATTTTATGTTTATGAGATACAACATGTTGAGCATGGCTGGAACTAGGAGGAGTGTTTTGAGAAGTTCAGTTTTTGTTTTTTGTTTTTTTTTTGAGACAGAGCCTCAAGCTGTCACCCTGGATAGAGTGCCGTGGCATCACAGCTCACAGCAACCTCCAATTCCTGGGCTCAAGCGATCTCTTGCCTCGGCCTCCCGACTAGCTGGGACTACAGGCACCCGCCACAACGCCCCGCCATTTTTTGGTTGCAGCCGTCATTGTTGTTTGGCGGACCCAGGCTGGATTCGAACCCGCCAGCTCAGGTGTACATGGCTGGCACCTTAGCCCATTGAGCCACAGGCACCGACCCTGAGAAGTCCAGTTTTGTTGAGTTTTTTTTTAAGTTTTGTCTAGTATTAATAATTATAGGTAGGTAGGTAAATAGTGACCTAAAGAGAAAAATCCCAATTTCAGATAACCTGTTCCATTGTCCCCATAAGTCAACTCATAAATGTCAGGTGATATATACAGTTATGCTCTGACTGGGTGCTGGGTTCACTATGAATATAACCCCCTCCCTACCCCTGGTGACCACTTACAGAAGTGTTAGAACCCAGCGAGATGCCTGGGTAGGCAGCACAGGACAGCAGGCCTCTGTCTTGACTATATTGCAAAGCTCCCTACGAGGGTTTTCCCAGGCAAAGTGTACTCCATTTGAGTGTTTTACAATAGAAAGGTGATCCACACAGGGCACAGCTACTAATACTGCTCAAAATAAAGAAAGAAAAAGGAAGGAAAGATGGGTAGAAGGAAGCCAAGCAAACAATGTTCTTAATGAAATAGAAATAAAAAGTAATACCAGAGTTTACCATAAATAACGCTCCGAACTTTTGACGCTGAGCAGAGGCATTCTCAACATCTTTTAGTTTCTTTTCATCTAGGCAACTTCTTGCTGCCTGAAAAGGCAGAGTGAGAGGAAGAGGGTCTTATCTTGAACTTCGGAAGGTCCCCGGAGAAATGCACCCCCTGCAGTTTTAGGAGACATGCACAAAGACCCCTCCCTCCAAGTCCCGTTCTCATAACTGCAGGTACAAATAAGTCTGCAGAAAGTTCTCACTAGCCAAGTCCTGACTGGTGGATGGTTAAATGGTAGTATATTTTCCTGAACTCAGAGTAGGAAAATGATAACGGATAAATGAAATGAATGAACCTGGATAGGTCAGACCTGACTTCTGGATAGCTACAAACTCTGCCCGGATTTTATAATGTTTATGAGATATAAGATAAACATTGAGCATGAGTGGAACTAGGAGGAGTTGTTAGGGTTAGGGCGGCCCAGCCAGATGCTTGTCTTTGGATGTTTTTCTTTAAACTAGATAGAAACTCGAAATTTGGTTTATCTCAGGGAAACCATATGCTCAAGCTTAACTCACCCAAAATAAAGGTGACTAACTCCATTTTACAAAAAAAATCCCGTTTTGTCTAAATTATGAGTGTATAATATTCCGTTTAACATACTTGATTATCCGGCATTAAGCCCTGGGAGTAAGAGATGATCCATCAGTCCTTGTCCTTGAGGAGCATACAGTTTGCTAGGAAAGACATAAAAAGACACAGCATTGTGACATTTCTGTGTAAGTGCAAAGTAGTTATTGAGTGCTTACTTTGTGCCAGGCATTCTCTAAGTCCTGTAAAAATATTAACTCACATAATCCTCATAACATTTTACAAATGAGGAAACTGAGGCACAGAGACTTTAAGTAACTGGCCCGCTAATGGGCTTGGAACTGGGATTAGAACCCAGGGAACACCAAATAAGATGAGAACCCAATCAGCTGAGTACAGTGCCTGTCTATAATCCTAGCACTCTGGAAGGCTGAGGTCAGTGGACTGTTGAGTTCATGAGTTCAAGACTAGCCTAAGCAAGAGCAAGACACTGTCTCTAAAAACTAGCCGAGCTTCCTGGAAGGCGCCTCTAGTCCCAGCTACTCCAGGGGCTGAGGCCAATGGATTGTTGAGCTCTGAGTTTGAGACCAGCCTGAGCCTGATCAAGACCTCATCTCTAAAAATAGCTGGGCTTTGTGGCAGGCTCCTGTAGTCCCAGCTACTTGGGAGGCTGTGAGCTATGGCATGATGGCACTCTACCCAGGATAAAAAAGTGAGACTCTAGTTCAAAAAAGAAAGACAGAGAGAGAGAGAAAGAGAAATGAAAAGAAAAGAAAAAAGATAAGATGAGAACCCAGGCCAAGGGATAATTGACTCATCATTCCAGGGAAGGTATAACTAAGGCAATACCAAGATGCGGCGGTATTTGAGCTGGGTCTTGCAGAGTGATTTTTTCCCAGTCTTTCTTTCCTCATTTTACCAAATGGCACAGTTCATCCAAATTTGTCACATAAATATTTGAAAGAAGCTGAGCATGGTGGCTCATACCTGTAATCCTAGCACTCTGGGAGGTTGAAGTGGGCAGATCCCTTGAGCTTAGGAGTTCAAGACCAACCTGAGCAAGAGTGAGACTCTATTAAAATACAAAACATTAGCTGGGCTTTGTGGCAGGTACTTATAGTCTCAGCTACTCAGGAGGCTAAGGCAGAAGAACTGCTTGAGCCCAGGAATTTGAGGTTTCTGTGAGTTAGGCTGATCTCACGGCACTCTAGCCTAGGGTAACAGAGTGAGACTGTATCAAAAAAATATATATATATTTGAAAGGAAACCAATGTTTCCCACTGGTTCTCATTATAATTCTAAGGGATGACACTATAGAGCATGCCTTTGCTATATGGAATTCAATTTTGCAGTGAAAGGAGATTGAGAGGGTTGGAGACTTAAGAATAGCGATTGTCTTTTGAAACTTGCAAAACCTGTCCAGTCTGTGTTATTGGCTCTGGAACCTCATTTTCACCCCCAGCCCCCACGTTAACATCTACCCTGTCTCTCCCTTTCTGGCTTAGCACCCAGGACCTGCCCACCTTCCTCCCGAGGGGGGCCTAGTGTCTCCCATGGCCTGGCTGCAATAGGTCCATGTGTGTCCGATAGGCGTCACTGACTACAAGAGAGTGGCTCACCTGCGGTTGCACTAAGAGAATCCTGGGGCCTGACTTTACCTTGTCATTGGCTTCCTCTGTGACTTCTGTTTCTTGGACCATAAAATGGATATAACAGTCCCTCTCTGGCTTCCTCAGACAACAGTGGTGAGAAAAGTGAGGATGAATGCGGACACCTTACGTGATTCAGAAGAGGCACACTGCCTGACTTTCTCATTGCTTCTGCCTAGGTGGTTTTGAGAAGCCAGTCATTCCATGACGACGTTTTGAGTGTCACTCACCATGCCAGGTCCCCTGTAGGATCCAGGAATTATTTCTACCTTTGCACAAAAGGACCTTGAATAAAAGTTCCAGCACACTGAAACCTTGAGTGTGACGTGGAGGTTCTAGCTTTCCCTGCCCTGGGAACCATAGTGGAGTGTGAAGCCGCCTCGTACCTACCATACCTAAGGCTGGAAGTCTCTCCCGCCCCATAACTCATCTCTTCCTCACACAACCCAGCTTGCCCATGGGGAAACTGAGGCACAGAGGAGCGAAGTGACCTGCCCGAGAACCTAGATTCTCGGAACTTCCCAGCCAGGTTATCCCAGAACGTGGGGTGGGAAGAGGCCGTGTGAAACGGCAAGTGGCCCCAGCAGGCTGGAAGGGACGGAGAAGGAGGACCTTCCTGTCTTGGCACCCGAGGCGGGCAGCCACCGCCAAGGGCTCCCGGCCAGCCTTCTGCAGGAGCGCCCCCTGCTGGTCAGCGGTGCCTCCGCTTGCGCAGGCGGGGGAGGATGCTCAGCGCTAGAGGGGCTGCCCCGGAGGACTAGAAACGCCACCAATTCCCCGCGCCCTCATCACCACAACTCGCCCAGAGGAGAGCAGGGAGGGCTCTGAGGGGGGTCGCCCAACCTCTTCACTTTTCACCTGACAAATACAAAGCTCACAGGAGGAAGTGACTTCCGGAAGGGCTCTCGGCGGGGAGTCAGCTGGATGCCGTGCCCCAGTTCTCTTGCCTTACTCCGCAGGGCCCCCATCTCCTCTGCCCTCCTACCCCAACTCCTGAGCCCAGAGGGTCCCTGCATCCTTGCCCTGCTCTCAGAAAGTCCCTAAGTGCCCCCTCAAGCTCCATCTCCTCAAGGAACCCTCTGTCAATCACAGCTCTAGAGCACTGTCTTCTTTGAAGCCCTATTGCTTCCAGGACACACGCGCGCGTGCACACACACACGTTTAAATGGCCCTCAGTTGCACGGTGGAGCACCATGCCACCACAACAAACCATGTCATGCCACCAGAAGTCTGAGCCCCAGGTCCATGACCGTCAGGCCAACAGGCATCGAGTGCTACAGAGACCCAAAGTTATCAGGTGGTCCTTTGGGGCCTGGAATCCATGGCTTGGAAAAGCTCATAATACCTTTTGACTTGTCTTGGCGGCTGGTTGTTAGGATCAGGAGCTCATCCAAGGCAAAGCTTGCATTTGAAGCAGTGTTGCACACTCTCCCCAAAATGTCTTTTCAAGTACCCTGAAGGTCCTTGGTAAATGCTTGTAGGATGGAAGCTGAGTTGTCATCATTTACAAGGCACTTAAATCCCTCCTGCCATCTGTCCTGTCTGGGAATATGGAGCTCAGCCCCTAATGAAGGGTTCTGTCTGGGTGAGCCAAGCCCTGGCACAGAATCTTCCTAAATACTCTACAGGTATTTAGAGGCTGGTTGTGTTAGTTTCCCAGGGCTGTTGTAACAAAGTACACACATCAAACACTGGGCATTGTATTGTCTCACTGTTCTTAAGTCTACAAGTCCCAGGTGTCAGCAGAGTTTGTTCCTTCTGAGGGCCCTGGGCAGAATCCACTCCATGCCTGTCCTAGGTTCTGGTGCTTTGTTTGGCAATTGTTGGTGTTCTTCGGCGTGTAAAAGCATTACCCAACCTCTACCTTCATTGTTACATGGTGCTTTTGCTGTGGAGTATCTGTCTCTGAATTTCCCTTTTGTCAGACTGGGTTAAGGACCACCCTACCCACTCCAGTATAACTCATCTACACTGCAAGGGCTATTTCCAAATAAAGTCACATTCTGAAGTACTAGGGGTCAGGACTTCAACATTGGAATTTTAGGGGGACACAGTTCAACCCACAACTCCTTGAAGGTAATCCTTCAAGGTGCTATCATGACTAATTCACATGATCCCATTAAGGAAGGGTTTGGCTCCAAGCTTCCACCCTCAGGGCTGCTGTCCTCTGTGTGGAAGAATCTTAAGTCTTTAAAGTTCAGAGCCTAGGGGGCTACACTGTAAGAGTCCATTGGTAGTGAAACCTCAGCAGTCAAAAATAATGGTCTTACAGTCCCTGGAAGACTGGTTATGTCAGCTGGGGCGTGGAACAAAGCAGTGGTTGAATGTGAAAGCCTCAGCCCAGGAGGTATTTTGTATTATCTGTATATGAGATGCCACTATGGACTGTAAGCCTGGGAAAAAGAATGCAAGGTGACTGTTGCTCTTTGTCAGCCACATAATCTTCACATCAAGAAGCCTCTGGCTTGGCGCCTGTGGCTCTAGCGGCTAAGGTGCCAGCCACATACACCTGAGCTGGCGGGTTTGAATCCAGCCCAGGCCTGCCAAACAACAATGACAGCTGCAACGAAAAAATGGCTGGGCGTTGTGGCGGGTGCCTGTAGTCCCAGCTACTTGGGAGGTGAGGCATGAGAATCTCTTGAGCCCAGGAGTTGGAGGTTGTGAGTTGATGCCATGGCACTCTACCCAGTGCAACAGCTTGAGGCTCTGTCTCAAAAAAAAAAAAGAAGCCTCTACCCAAAACCCAGTATGAAAGTTAAAACATTTTTCTAACTATAATTACTGTTTCTGTGTAGATTCATCTACATACCCAGTAAATGCAATAAAATCATTTAGCCATACATTGAACAAGAAATAAACCGTTATGGTTTTTAGTTTCTAAAATGAATAAATAAATAAATAAATGGCCCTCAGTTAGGGATGTGGCTTTGTTGCCTGTTGGTACCATCTTGGGGAACCAAAAAGGGGCCTCTTTCTTTTGGATTCTCCACCAACCCACCCACTTGGCCTCCACTCCTGCCCAGAGGTGTTTCGTACCAGGCCGAACTCTTACTCCCTTATGGATATTAACGCCTGACTTTTTCTTCTTCCCAATGCAAAGAATCCCAGCCCAGCAGTGTCTCTGGCCCTGGACAGTCAGGATACCTTTGCTGACTTTCTGCCTTTCCTTCCTAAGTGAGTGACCTCGGGCAAGTCACTTAAAATCTCTCGGAGCCTCCATTTTGCTGACTGTAAAATAGGAAGAATGCTACTCTTTGGGCTGATTATGAGGATTAAATGAGGTCCTGTGTGTCATGGGTCTGGCACATAGTAGGTGCTTAATAATTGGCACACTTGATTAGGCAGACTTCCAAGGAACCTTGGGCTATTTGGCACCCTCTTTCCCAACTAGGTGAGACTTCCAGTCTGAATCCTCCCTGCCCCCTGCCTCCCCTTGGAAGCAGTGTGAGGGAAGGGGTCCCACAGTGCTTATAGAAGGACCACAGGAGAGGGGGACGCTGTGGCTGAAGAAAGGACAATCAAGCCATGCCACCAGCCACCAGCGCCTGGCTGCCTCTCTCTGTCCAGGTGCTGGCTTCCTCGCCCTGCACTCTTTCTAAACTTCCTTTCTGCCTCCACTTCTATTCACTCCTAGTTCCTACATCTCAGGACTCACAGCCACTATGACACCCTTTCTGTGTCACTGCCAGTTGGCTTTGGAGCCCGGTGGCATCTCCCGTGTCTCCCAATGCAAGTGTCTGAGAAGAAAGGGGATGCCACACTAGTACTGCCTGGACCTGCCAAAGGCTAAGGGTCAGGTACACTCACATCTGGTCCAGCTGACTATGGCCACAGGGACAGGGTGTGTGCCGTGAAACATGACCACAAACATATTTTTATGTCTAGTAGCATAAGCATTTGACAAACATGGCTACAAATAATAATCATTGGGCGGAGCCTGTGGCTAGGGCACCGGCCCCATATACTGAGGGTGGCGGGTTCAAACCCAGCCCTGGCCAGCTAAAACAGCAGTGGTAACTGCAACAAAAATAGCCAAGTGTTGTGGCGGGCGCCAGTAGTCCCAGCCACTTGGGAGGCTGAGGCAAGAGAATCGCTTAAGCCCAAGAGTTAGAGGTTGCTGTGAGCTGTAACCCATGGCACTCTCCCCAGGGCGACAGAGTGAGACTCTGTCTCAAAAAAAAAAAAAATCATCTTTGAAACTCTTGGAAATTCACTTAAAATTTTTTAGATAAGGGCAGCGCCTGTGGCCCAAAGAGTAGGGTGCTGGCCCTATATGCCAGAGGTGGCAGGTTCAAACCTGGCCCCGGCCAGAAACTGCAAATAAATAAAAATAAAAATTCTTAAAAAAAATTTTTTTTTAGACAAGTAAATAACCCCTTCTGAATGGTTTTATATGGTGAATAATCTCTATCCACACTGACTTCTATGCCAAATTATCTGTTCTGTAAACCCAGATTTATTTATTTATTTATTTGCAGTTTTTGACCGGGGCTGGGTTTGAACCCACCACCTCCAGCATATGGGACCAGTGCCCTACTCCTTTGAGCCACAGGCGCTGCCCTGTAAACCCAGATTTTGGTAGATTGCATCTGCTTGAAGTAATAGTGTGTTTCTTACAATGCAAATGACCTTTCATGTTATAAATGAAATCTGTGATTTAAACAAAAAGCCAGCCTCTGCTCTGTCTCTTCCCTTCCACTCCCCCACTGGACTTTCCCCCACCACTCCTTCCTTCCCGAATTCCCACACCCCCAATTATGAGATCCTGCACCTGCAGAGTCAGTAAAAGTTGATTCTCCAGCCAGGTATCTCTGAGGGGAAACAGCAGGATAAGCAATACGGTGAAGGCTTTTGCTCCCTGCTGCCCCTCTGATGACTTGTGGAGAAGTGGAGGTTCCTCTAGCCCTTCAGCACAGGGTGTTGGAGCTGTAGCCAACTCCTGCTCACTCCCTTGGCTGGAGGATATGATGCACACTAGGAAAGACTGCCCACTCACAGCCCCTTTGAGAGATCGAGAAATGCCTCCTCCTCCGGGCAGTTTGCTTCCAACTGTCAGAAAACAGTCACTGCAAATATGCCTGTGATGTGAATGCTCTAGGTGGGGGACCCTTTGCAGTGCACAACACTCACAATTGAACATGACGGCCCTGAAGGTGTGTACCGGATTGGTCCTCTGCCCATTTAGCGGGAAATTGAATATTGTTGACCATTAGCTCACTTTCCAAACCTTCCTAGCAGGAGCATCACCACCTGTCTGCATACTGAGCCTCAGCCATTTGGAGTCACTCCAGACGCCCTGGTGAGGTGGGCCTAGGTTCACATCCCAGCTCCAGCACTTACTATAACCTTGACAGGTTACACAACCTCCTTGGGCCACGAGTCCCTTATTTGTGGAGCAAGGGTGGCACAAGCTCTTGGATGGAATTCTAGTAAGGTTTCAAGGAAACAAATGTAATACAGGAAGACCAGGACCTGATGCCTGCAGAGTTCCCAACATCAGTCCTACTCACTAGCTCTCCCAAATATTCTTCCATGTATACCCCAAACTCTGCCTAAGGAACATCAGCATTTGCTTCTATGGGCAGGTTATCTCTCTAGCCCTGGCATTGAAGGTGGAGTTTGATTATCCAAGTAAAGGAACAAAGGGGACAAAACAAATGTTCCATGAAACATTTGCAAGAATCCCATGCTGAGTTCTTTCTAGGGCAAAGGCTTCTTTAATAAATCAAAATCCTTATACCTGGATTTCTTTATTCATGTCCCACATCTGGCTTTTGATTTATTCTAGGGAGTTACTGAGCAGCACACTGCTTGTCAGAAGGACACAGGTCACTGTGCTTCTATCCAAGACATCACCCCACAACCTTGGGTAAGTTGCTCACCTCCAGCCTGCTCACAGGAAGGTCAATCCTCTCTCCATCATGCATTTCATTTTATTAACAAATTACTCCAACAAACTGAGTATTTATCAAGTTCCAGGCACTGTGTTAGTTCATTTCATCATCCTATTTATTCCTCCCAATTTCTTCATAACTTGACATCACAACGATCATCTTTAAAAAAAATTTTTTTTTGAGACAGAGTCTCAAGCCCTTGCCTTGGGTAGAGTGCCATGGTGTCACAGCTCACAGCAACCTCAAACTGTTAGAGTTAAGCAATTCTCCTGCCTCAGCCACCCAGGTAACTGAGACTGCAGGTGCCTGCCACACGCCTGGCTATTTTTGTGGTTGTTGCATTGTCATTCTTGTTTTTATAGCTGACCCCAGCCGGGTTCGAACTGTCAGCCTTGGTGTATGTGGCTGGTACCCTACCCACTGAGCCATGGGTATTGCCTTAAAATGTTTTTAATCATAGACATTTGCAGAGTGACATACTTTTTTTCCTCCTATCAGTACAATAAAATGCAAAGATATTCAAAGTGTATACTTGATCTTTGCCTTTGAAATTCCATTTCACACAGAAATGCAAAGAATGATCTCAGACTTACTTCTGGGTACATGAAAAAGAGAGTCCATCCCTGAGAAACCAGATTTTATGAATGAAGTTCAAAAAAATTCCACCAGTTCCAAGGAACGCAACTCATGTCCATAGGGGCCTGGCTTTCCCTGAGAGCCCCAGTTGGAATTCCAGACCCCCCCCCACCTCCTCTGCACTCTTTTAAGCTTCTCCTCTGGAACAGGGATGAGGGTTCCATCTCTGAGGCGGATTTCAAGGTCTGGGGTCAGTTGTCATTAATTGTTCCCCTCCCCCACATTGTCAGCATCTCTCAAGCTGCTGTTCCTGCATGCCCCAGAAGGTGTCACTGTGACCTCGACCATCCTAGCAAGTGGTGGAGTACCTTTGAGGCTTAGGGGCTCCCAGGGTCCCTAGAGATGAGACGTGGCCCTCTAAGGAGTCCCACAGGGAAAGTTGTGTCCTTGAGAGAAATACCCTGTCCACACTACATTCTCTTCTGGGACCACTTTAGGGAATTGCTGTGATTCAGAGATAGTGCTTCAACCTCATGGTCCAGGGCTGGGCAGCGGTGCAGAGAACAAGAGTGAAGGAAGCAGAGGGGACCTAGGCCCCCCTCCCTGCCTGCCAACTCAGCCGCATCTCTTCATCACTGCATTAGGAGAAACACTCCTGACCCCTTCCCATAGCTCCCCCCAATTCAGCTGACTGCCAGCCCTGAGCTTCAGGGATAAATCCCCTCAACTAAGGGCCCCTCTGGGTCAGTAACCACTGCACTGATGAGGATCCAGTAGGCATGAGGGGGGCTGTAAGTCAGGGAGGCTTCCTGGAGGAGGAGAGTGTGGACCCAAAAGATTAACTCATGTCCCACCCCACATTAAGAATGAGGGAGATTGGTACCCAGCCTAGGGGTTTGTACTATTTGGGAGAAGAATGCTGATAGGTGAGCTCATCATGGCCTTATTTGGGAATGCTTCTGTGGTTGAGAAGGGCTTCTAGGGACTCTCCCCTACAAGGCAGAGAGGTAGAAGGCACAGACTTGGCGGGGGTACGGGGATGGGGAGAACCCTGTGAGCCACTGGCAAGGGGTTATGAAGGAATAACAGGAGTGTGGAGTAGGCAGGGGAGAACTTCCAGGTTAAAACTGGCTCCCCTGACTCCGGTGTGAGAGAGGAGGGGATGGGGAGGGGACAGCCAGGAAGCACAGATTCTATGCCCAGACTTGGGCAGAGCTGAGCTACCTGCAGCCCATCAAGTGTGTTTGCTACCTTGAGCCCTTGGCCTCTTTCCACTAAAGGAGCTCAACACCTCCTGTTGTAAGGCCCAGCCATGCCCAGATGGGCCCAGCAGAGGTAGAGCCCCTGACGGCCCCCGTCCCCATCTCCTTGCACCCCTCCCCCAAATACACACAACTGCCCCTACAGCCATGCCCAGGACACCCCTCCCCGCAGAGAGGTGGCAAATCTGCCCTTTTGGTTACAGCCTCATGGAGATCTAGCCCCTCTGGAAGTCAGTCTAGATACCTGGGGTGGGGCCTGGCACAGGGTGGAGGTAGGAAGACTCCAGAACCAAACGGCCACGTACTCTAGCAAGAAAAAGTTGGAGGAAAAGTGAGTGTCCACACCAGGAGCTGCTGACAGTTTCTAGTGGACAGCTCACCCCAGGTATGGAGACTGCAAGGTCAGTTTTCCAGAATGCCCAGGTGCACACAGAGTAAGCAGGTTCACGGCAGATCGATGGTGTCCAGGACCAGTCCTCTCTGGGGCTCTGTACATCCTCACTCACTCCATGGATGAGAAGCAGGGCTGACCACTGCACTAAGCAGAAGGCAGGGCTGCAGCTCCAGCAGTACCCCTGTAGGTCAGAGAGAAGTCAGATGACCAGATGGGGAGCTGGGGAGGACTGGCTGTCCATCCCTTCCTAACACTAACATGTGGATTCTTCTGAGAGTGCTGGGAATGCTCCCCGGACTAGAACTCGGGGCCTTTCCATGCCAGAGAATCAACCAACATTGGTCTTTCTTTAATTTGACTGATACAAGAAGTGATAGAAATTGCAGCCTGTTTTCAGCAGGGCAGGAGTCCTCACCCCAGGGAATTCACACTCTGAGTTAAATAAAACACTTCCAGGCTGCAGCCCAGAGTCCACAGTACCTGTTTCCATGCACCTGCAGCCTCTGTACCGAGAGCCCTGTGTCACTCTTCAGTTGACGTCTCTCTTGATTGGTGGACACTCTTTCGTGGCTGTGTGGTGAACTCCTCACAGACACAGATGCAGTCACTCACTGGCTGCAAGGACAATTCTCAAGGGCTAAGGCACAGCCTAGTGTGGCCTCGGGATCCGTGACAAGGACCGGGGGGGCTGGAATGTAGGCTTTGGGGACATATCAGCTCCAAGTCCACCCTTTCTGAGTCCTCATTTGAAGAGTCCTAAAACTCCAGACACCCCCATAACTCAATGGCCCGCCCAGAGCCAACAGAAATACTTTTCCATGGATACTTCATGTTGGATTCTGCTGGACTCCTCACCCTCACTGGCCCCTGCCAGCTTCCTGGGGGCCCCAGCTGGTGAGTTTAACCCCCAGGAGGGGGGGGTGGCTACAACATTTGTGGCTAGGGCCACTGCCTTCTCGAGTCCTTCTCCATTGCTCTGTGGCCCAATATCGGTCATCCCCAACCTCCAGGAGCGGGGGCAGGGCTGAGGGCGCAAGGGGCTCCCTCTGGGCAGCGGCAGGGGGCGGGGGCAGGGGCTCCCCTAACTGCAGAGGCTAGCCTTACACACCCAGCAACACATGTCCCCCTTTATGGCCCGGGCTTTCTCTCAGTGCTTAAAGGCAACTGTGAAAAGAGCAGGGCTGATTCTGGCTGCCTGGCCGTCTCCTGGCAACAGGCCTGGCAGGAGGTCTTTCTTTCTCCCCCCCAACCTCCCTTCTCTCCTCCGCCGCCCCCCTCTCTCCTTCCCCCCTGTGTCTTGTGTTGTGTATCATTAAAACTTCCCTCCCAGCCACTTCACAGCCAACAGCTAGGCCCTTCTGGGGCCAGTTTCCTTGGGGCAGCTCAGCCGGCCCTGGGGTGGGAGCTCCGAGGGGTCACGCCCCCAGAGAGAAGGCTTTGTGTTCTGGAACTGAGGCTTAAACTCAAGTTGGCAACTTTCGGCATGCTTACAAGGAGCAGACACTAGCACCCTTCCCTAGGCACCTCTCCTCCTCTGCTTCCTCTCCCTTTCAGGATCTCTCCCTCCCTTTAGTGACCAAAGCATTCCAATTTAGTGCCATGGGGCACTACCCAGCCCAACTTGGGCCTCACAGGGCTGGACACAACAACCTTGCACTTGGAAGAACAAGCCACCTCCACCGAAGGCTGGGGCAGCCCCACCAGAGACCTGAAGCCAGCTCTGGCCCAGGGTCCTGGTCTGACTCCAAAGGGGACAGGGACACAAAGGATGGCAGCCTCAGGGGTTGTGGGGAGGCAGAGCATCCAATCAGTGAGTGTTCAGAAGAACTCCTCGTTGGGCCACTTTAATTTAGAGGGGCACTGAGATCCAGAGAGGGTGAGAGCCTTGCCCAAGGACACACAGCCAGTAGGGGGAAACTAGAGCTAGAACCCTGGTTTCCTGTCCTCTCTTCTGTGGCTCTTTACATTCTTTACTAGAGGGAAATAGGCAGCTCCCTGAGGCCAGTGAGCAGGCCTGAAGTGTCTGAGGGTTCTCTAGACTCAACCCAGCGACTCTAAGGCCCCTCCCTTCTTCTCTCTGCCCCGGAAGGATGACCGGACCTTGCCCAGCCTCTCTGGGTGGCTGGGAGATGGTTAGGCATTCTCCCCGACCAGAGTCATCCAACACACTCTTAGGGCAGGATAGGTGGCCCCAAATCTCTTCTCTGGTACCTCAAGGTCAGTGGTTCTCAACCTTCCTGATGCCACGGCCCTTTAATACAGTTCCTCATGTTGTGGTGACCCCCAGTCATAAAATTATTTTCATTGCTACTTCATAACTGTAATTTTGCTACTGTTATGAATCGTAACATAAACATCTGATGTGCAGGATGTATTTAGGTGACACTTGTGAAAGGGTCATTCGACCCCCAAAGGGGTCGCAATTCACAGGTTGAGAACCGCTGCTCAAAGTAGTGCCACTGCTCATAGCCAGGGTGGCTTCCAGATGCAACTCAGGGAAGCCCAGTTCAGCCAGCTGCAACCTAGCTCACCCCCAGGGCCCCGGCCAACCAGCGTGTGCAGGCCACCAAGAAGACGCCCTGACGACACAGGTGGGCGCTTTCAGGGCACCCTGAATGCAGACACTCAGCTCTGTTGTCCCAGGATCCAGTGTCTTCCAGGCTCTAGGCATTTCCATGCCACCTACACTCCACAGCTGCATGCACCTGTTCTGCTATTTTCACAACAGTTTTCTTTAAATTGATTTCCACTGCTCTTAATAACTTCATTTGAAAAAGAAACGTAGATCACTATAATTTTCCTCAATGTGATTTCATTTTAACCAGACACTATTATCCCCCAACAGCTCTGAAGGTGTGACTTTGATTTACGAGAAAGGGATCTTAGCAAGTGTTGAAGAGGCATTAAGGTCATGCAAGGACCAAGCAGAATTTTTCCTTGACAATATTCAGAAAGAGTGAAAGAGAATGGAGCAGGGGACGGGAATAAACGTACCTTTTCACTGTGTGGCTCAAAGTTATTTGATACACACTTCATCCTGTGGGGCATCCACGGTCCTCTCTAGCTGCTACAAAATGCCACCATGAGCCATAGAAATGCTCTTAAAAGCCCAACCTTTGGCCAAACTATATTTCAGACTTTCTTAAATTCTAGAGCAAAAATAATAAAACAAAGCAAAAGAAAAAGACTTTGGGTACGCCATGTAATCTGATCAGGGATTCACGAAAATATGATCTGCTGTATCATCACATCCTTCTGATGTACACAGCAAAAGGCAAAGGGGACCTGCTCACGTGACTGAGGTAGGTGGAGGTGCCGAGGATGAGGAAGAGGAAACCTTTGGGCCCAGCATAGCAGGAGAGCTGGGAATGTCATCATTACGCCACCATCATCAGCCTTGATCACTGAGACAGTCTGGTCAGGATTTTGCCATTATTTTTGGTCACATACTAGTAATAATTCTTACAGAATCAGCATTTGTTGTCTACTATATGCTGTTTAACCCCGTGGCTGTGGAATTAGTATATCTATTTGCCAGATAGGGAAACGGGCACAGAGAGATTTAAATAACTGGCTTAAAGTCACAGCTCAGCAGTGGGTAGCCAGGATGTGACATTTTACTGTGGAACCCCAGAGCCCCTGCTCCCTGACATTGTGGATTTCACCCCCACTCCAAGCCCAAACTGAGGCTGTTTGGCCAGTGAGGACTAAATCTTAGGAGACACCGTTCCCTCAGGTCAAAGGGTGAGACTCTATGTCTTCAGACAAGTCGTCACCAGCCGTTCCCAGCAGTGACCTTAGGAAGGAAGTACCTGTATGTGTGCATGTATATGGGGGTGTGGTCTGCCCATGCTGAGGAGCCTAAGGAGGCCCCATGAATGAATGGAAGGCTGAGGGGAGATAGGTGGCTGAGCTTCAGCTTAGTTTTTTCTAAGAGACAGTCTTACTTTGTTGCCCTTGGTAGAGTGCTATGGCGTCACAGCTCACAGCAACCTCCAGCTCTTGGGCTTAGGCAGATTCTCTTGCCTCAGCCTCCTGAGTAGCTGGGACTGTAGGCTCCCACCACAATGCCCGGCTATGTTGTTGTTGTTGTTGTTGTTGTTGCAGTTTGGCTGGGGCCAGGTTCGAACCCACCACCCTCAGTATATGGGGCCGGCGCCCTACTCACTGAGCCACAGGCGCCACCCTAAAGTTTGTTTTTGTTTTTGTTTTTGCAGTTTTTGGCTGGGGCTGGGTTTGAACCTGCCACCTCCGGCATATGGGGCCGGCTCCCTACTCCTTTGAGCCACAGGCGCCGCCCCAGCTTTTTTTTTGAGACAGTCTCACTCAGCTGTGGGTAGAGTGCTATGGCATCATCACAGCTCACAGCAACATGAAACTCATGGACTAAAGTGATCCTATTGCCTCAGCCTCCCAAGTACCTGGGACTACAGGCACCAGCAACAATGTCCAGCTAATTTTTCTATTTTTAGTAGAGACGGGGGTCTTGTTCTTGCTCAGGCGAGTCTGGAACTCCTGAGTTCAAGCAATCCGCCTGTCTCAGCCTCCCAGAGTGCTAGGATTACAAGACTGAGCCACAGCACCTGGCCCTGAGTTGCAGCTTTTTTTTCTCTTTATTTTTCAATTGAGATATAATTTACACACCACATTTTATTTTATTTTTTGAGACAGAGCCTCAAGCTGTCACCCAGGGTAGAGCGCTGTGGAATCACAGCTCACAGCAACCTCCAATTCCTGGGCTTAAGTGAGTCTCTTGCCTCCGCCTCCCAAGTAGCTGGGACTACAGGCGCCCGCCACAACGCCCAGCCATATTTTGGTTGCAGCCGTCATTGTTGTTTGGCGGGCCCGGGCTGGATTCAAACCCGCCAGCTCAGGTGTACATGGCTGGCACCTTAGCCCGTTGAGCCATAGGCGCCAAGCCTACACGCCACATTTTAAAGTGTAGGTTTTTTTTTTGTTTTTTGAGACAGAGCCTCAAGCTGTCACCCTGGATAGAGTGCTGTGGCATCACAGCTCACAGCAATCTCCAATTCCTGGGCTCAAGCGAGTCTCTTGTCTCCACCTCCCAGGTAGCTGGGACTACAGGTGCCCACCACAACGCCCGGCCATTTTTTGGTTGCAGCCGTCATTGTTGTTTGGCGGGCCCGGGCTGGATTCGAACCCGCCAGCTCAGGTGTACATGGCTGGCGCCTTAGCCCGTTGAGCCACAGGTGCTGAGCCTTAAAGTGTAGTTTCTAATACATTCAAAAAGTTGTGCAGGGTGGCGCCTGTGGCTCAAAGGAGTGGGGCGCCGGGCCCATATGCCAGAGGTGGCAAGTTCAAATCCAGCCCTGGCCAAAAACCACACACACACACAAAAAAAAAGTTGTGCAGCACTTACTACTAACTCCAAGATATTTTCATCGACCCCCAAACCTGTTAGCAGTTGAGTTGCAACTCCTTAAGGAAATTGACAAGATAGCAGCAGGGGAAACTATATTCTAGATTCATTTTAAGCCCTACCTCACTCAAACCTATACTCTCCCTTTTATTGTTTACTTTTCCCTACAAACCATCTCAGAATGAGTCTCCTGGCTCCTGCAGCCTTGCCTCCACCCAGACTAAAACTCCCCAAACCAAGAAAAAAAAAAGCCCTAACACTCACTGGCCCTTAAATTGAAACTATTCAACTTATAAATTAATCAGCAGATGGGGCGGCGCCTGTTGCTCAGCGAGTAGGGACTGGCCCCATATACCGAGGGTGGGGGTTCAAACCCGGCCCCGGCCGAACTGCAAAAAATAAAAAAAATAGCTGGGTGTTGTGGCAGGCGCCTGTAGTCCCAGCTACTCAGGAGGCTGAGGCAAGAAAATCGCCTAAGCCCAGGAGTTGGAGGTTAATGTGAGCTGTGTGACGCCATAGCACTCTACCAAGGGTGACAAAGTGAGACTCTGTCTCTACCAAAAAATAAATAAATAAATAAAAAACAAATTAATCAGCAGCATTTAATCCAACTGCCCTATACCAGAAACTATGGGCAAGGAGGATACAGAATCATTTAAGAGGGCTTTGGCTATAAGATAGCCTCAAGTGGCCGAAACAACAAGAAAAATGTATTATTTCATATCAGAAGAAATTCCAAGGCAGGACTCCTCTGAGGACAATTAATGTCTCAAATGGTGTCAGAGACCTAGTTTCTTTGCCCCTGTCATTTGGCTTCATCCTCAGGCAGTGTTCCTCATGGTTTCAGGATGGCTGCTGCAGCTCCAGCCAGACACACCAATGCTTAAAAGCAGGAAAAAGATATCACTTATAGTGTCGCTCATTAAGAATCCCCAAAACCTTATCCTAGAAATCCTCTTGCACCCTCTAGCAGACCCCTCTCATGTCTCATGGGACCTAGCTTAGGCTAATCCCTGGCAAGGGGAATGGGTCTCCATGATTGTCTCGGAATAGTCAGGATTTATCTCTGAGCCAGGTAGGGTGGGGTTACATACCATAATAAAATGGGGGCTTGTGCCAGCCTGGAGAAAGGGACTACCAGCTGTGTGAGTTATACTACAACCTAAGAGAAATCTTTACCCACCAGAGGCTCAAGAGAGAGCAGCTAACTGCCACAAAAGAATGAATGGGATGCTTACTGACCACTTAACCTGTCCCAGGTGCCATTTCAGACACAGCAGCCATCACTCCACTGAACAGGCAATAGCTTTTGAGGCAGATGTTATTATGTCCATTGTGCAGGTGAGGAAACAAGTTCAAAGAGGTTATGTGCTCAGTGTCACACAGTAAGAGGCAGAGCTGGGAATCAATGGGGTTGTGGTGGCAGAAGATCTGCACTCTAAGGCAACCACTCAGACAGAGTTTCCTTGCCCAATGTGTGAAACCCCAGTAGGACCTTACCTGGAAGCCAAAGCAAAGGAGCAAAGGAGGCGGGCCCTGCCGGAATGGAGGCAATGCCAGGCAGGTGCCTCCGGTTTGCCTAAGTGCCCAATCACCCCTGTACCAGCTGCAGGCACCTGCTCCTGGGCTCCTGCTGGTGAGGCAGCTCTGACCCTTTCCCCAGCCCAATTGCTGGCCCACTCTGAGGCCTCGACAACTACTGCTACTGGCCAGGCTGGTCTTGGGGGGAAGATAATTAGTTAGCAGAACTCTGGAGGGTGCAAACCAGGGCTTGACTAGAAATTTCTTCACCATCTCCAAAGATAGTATCAGGCTTGTTCTAGCCCATCTCCCACCAAAGTCTTTCCCTCAGAACCCCTGAGATGGAAAGGACTCTCACAGCTCATCTTGTTTTTTAAGGAAATATTTATGTATTTGATCATCTGCTGATTATCCCCAGCAGATAGCAAACTCCGTGCAGCCCAAAACCTGTTTTTGCTCATCACTGTTCACTTGGCAAGGGGCACACAGCTGCTCAAGGAAGACGTTGGAGGAATGGACCACCCCAGCATGCAAAGAGCACCTATTGTGTGCAGCACCATGGCGGGGGATGGGGTGGGTGGGGATTATTAAGGAGGAAGGCAGGCTCCTTGAGGAGGGCTCCAGGCCTTTCCCACGCAGGCACACAGTGTTTGTGGGTAATGAGAAAAACAGAGACACCTTCCTGCCCTCAGAGCCCAGGTGAATAGGTTGGAGACAGAGGAGACCAAAGAGGGCTCTGAACAACCCTCAGGTAGCAACCAAGATTCTCCTCCCCTCTGTTTACTCCCACAAACAGGAGAGTGGAATGAACACCCAATACCTCTGGCCCTGACCAAGAGAACCCATGGCAGCCGCATACAGAGGTCTGTCCTCAGGCAAGATCACACCCAAGCCAGTGGCCTTGGGTTAGAGCCCCAAAGGCCTCAAGCAGGCCAGCCTGGTGGTGGGGGGTGGGAGGCAGTGTTGAGACTCAGGGCTCCCAGGCAAAGGCAGAATGAGGGGCAGGGTGAAGAAGGCTGAAGAAGAGGAAGGAAGTGAGAGAGAGGCAGACCACACGGTTGGAGGAGCAGCATAGGGGGCGGCCAAGCCTCAGGTGCCCTCATGTGGCAGCCACATCCCAATAAGCTGCCAACCCCGATCTCATCCCACTGGAGGCAGCACCGTGTTATCCGGGAGGGAAACAGGAACCGGAAAACCGTGGGGGAAGCGGGGGTCGGTGGGAGCCCTAGAGCCAAGGTCTATTGACTTGGGGACCCAGGTGTCAGCGGTCCTGCCATCTGAGACCACTGCTGGAGGCCTTTGCTTGCCAGGGGCCACCAGGGCTGCTGACGCCCCACCCTGCTCTAGGTGTGGGGGTTCAGCGGTCTCTGGTTTCCTTTTTAGAGTAGGAAATGGGCAGTATAGCAGTGAGCAGCTAAGCTGATAAATTTGATTTGTAATGTTTGCAATATCACCTCCGTGTCAAGGGCTATGCTGAAAAATAAAGCTGATTAGGAGGCCCTCGCGGGATAGGAGTGGGAGCAGCTGGGAGCCAGGGGGCCTCTTTTAAGAGGTTGAGGTGGGTCTTGGACAGGGACATCGGACAATATTTTGTCTATAAATCCTTTTGGAGGAGGCTCTGGGCTCCTGAGGAGGAACCCATTTACGGACACTGGGGCAGTAGGAGAGACCCCAGAGGGAAGTTGATTCCTCAGCCCCTAAGAGCAAAAGGAAACCCAGCATTTCTTGTTCGCCGTCCGCGGTCTGGCACTCGGTCAGCACTGCTCTCGGTTAACGCTGACAGCTCCCAGTGAGATGCACGGTGTCATCCCAACTTCGCAACTGAAGCGGGGAGGCTGGGGATGACAGCCGGCCTGTGGTCTCCCGTCCCCACCCGTTTCCCTCCCTTCTAAAGGACGTTGACTCCAAACCGCTTTCCCAAATGCTCAGGGGAACTGCAGCCAAGACAGGAGAAACTACTCTGCAGGGAAAACCCCTCATATGCCCACGAGCGGGACCTGTAATCTTGGGGTCTGGGAAGGATTTGTGATATGATGGCGCTGTTCCCAGCCTCCCACATCTCGTGGAAGGCTGCAGTCGTCGGCAGGGTTAACCTCCCCCCACTCAGCGGTGCATGAGGTTCGAGCCCGACCTGGCGTCACCTGGGCCCGCCCGCTCTTCCAAGGGAACCATCTGGGTGGGGAGGAGAAAGGAGCCTAAAGCCTGGAAAACCTTGTCCCCCAAATGAGCTCTGGGGTTGCAAAGTAAGTCAAGGGCATACGCTCACAAGGATGCCTACTTAACCAGGATCCTCAAACCGTGCAGGCTCCGGGTCGCCAATAACCGGGTAGGGCGGGCGGAGGTGGTCGGGAGTGCGGTCCCTTTCCTCGCCTTTGACTTCCTGCCTTACTATCAGCACCGCCGCCAGGGGGCGCGCTGGGGCCGGCGCGGAGAAAAGGTATGGCGCTGGGGCAGACCCCAGCACGTGCACCTGTGCTCCTGTGTGTTGAATTAACACTTGTTGCTCACCTACCCCGCGCTTTGGCTGTGCAGGTCATGGGCTTCCAGTATTTCCAGGACTGCCTCTGTGCTCAGCGAACTGAGCGGGGCAGTTGAAAGAAATCTTATCCAATTAACTCCCTTGTCCACCGCCCATGCTGTGGCCCTCCTGTTTCCTTCTGGCTCTGTTGTCCAACCTAGCAGTGGCGTCTAGGGAGCTCTCTTAAAATGTTCTTAGGAGGAAGTCAAAAGCCCCTTTCTCCAGGTCAGAGGCCTTGGACTCCCCTGCACCCGCTTACATACTGTTCTTATTTGAGTCCGGTTGTTTTAGGCCACTGGACCTTCGTATTTACTGTTCCCCTCACTAGCCCCAGCTCTGGCTGGGGCCTGGCAGGCCCCCGATAAGTTTCGAACGAAAATGAATCTCACAGAGCCTGGATTGGAGATTTCCTCCTCCCTCCCGGCGACAGACGGGTAGCCCCATGAAGGCGGGCGGGGGGCCTGGCCGCGGTATTCTTTGTGCCTCCGCAGGAGGTCGGTGGAGCCTTTCGGAATACACAGTAGTTGGACCGAATGGCTTGGGGGAGCGCACATCACAAGGAACCTCGGAGCAGCTAGAGAGGTGGAGGTGGGCTGGGAGTGGGGTCCTTTCCAGGACTAAGGTTCCCGACATTCACACAGAACCCAAAGTGGCTTCCCAGGGGTCATCCCTTTGCCTCCAGGTCCCTGATCCTTGCTGCCTTAGGTGACTTCATTTAAGAGACCACCCTCCCATCCCGGGTGGAGGCCCTGCAGTCCATCCCGCTGTTGCCTCCACCCATTCCATCCTAGTGGACTGTGAATTTAACCCTTGAACCACCAAGTTTGAGGTGCTTATGAGAGAGGGTGTTTTCGTTTGTGACACTGGTGCAGAGACCATTCTTCTGTTTACCACAGGCAGCACAGGTCTGGCAACAGGAAGGAAATTAAACCTGTGTTGAAGGAAGGACACCTGGCAGGAGAGGAAAAGGCTCAGAATTCCCTCCTCGGGATAGCTTTCAAGTGGGGGAAATCCCACCCCACACACACTTCTGTCTCCCAGGGGCCACGCGGTGCCTCTGCCACATCACACTCCTGTCCTCCTTTACTTCCCTAGAACACAGGGCCATTGAGCTCCTGGATTCTACAAAGAACACCCTCCCACACACTTATTTCCAGTGGGGATGCACAGAACTGGGGCTCCAGATGCTCCAGGCTGCCTGGAGGAGGCATCCAGATACACATGGCCCCTTGGGGAATGACCAGCCTTACCTACACCATCTAGGACAACTGGCTGAGTATATCTCAGCCAACCCACATGCTGCCCACAGCCCTGGGGCTGGCACTTGGGGAAACTTGAGTCCCTGAAATAAGGCCATGGAATCCAGGCCCCACGACCCCACCACACTGAATCCACTGTAGAGTTTGGGTGGTCAGGGAAGGTAGCTGACCCTAGTTCTCAGGAAGATGATCATGGGGCTCTGGAACACCCCTAACTGTTGAGCTCCAGCAGGCTAATTCTGATGAGAAAACCACCCAGGAGGCCTGTGGGTAGGACAGCACTCTGGGTAGGACCTAGCAGAAACAGTCCATGCAGGGTATGCGTGGAGGGCTCTCTACTCCTGGAGCCCTGGTCCTTGGATAGCCCACTGCAACCTTCTTTCCAGGTGAATCAGAAACAGGGGTGCCTCAAACCAGACTGGGGGAGGGGTGGCACCTGTAGGGATCCCCATCTCTATAGCCTCTGCCAGGGGTCTTTCTTTGCCTTATAGCTCCTTGGTCCTCTCCGCCTCCACCCTGCCCCTTTCTTCCCTTTCTTCCCCCCACGTATTGCTCGGGCTACTTCTCTTCACTTCTCCCCCTCTTCTCAGTTTCTGTCTCTCAGTGTCTCTCTCTGTCTCTCCGTTTCTTCCCCTCGCCTCCTCTCTTTCATCTCTCCCCCCACCCCACCCCCTCCAGTTGAGCACCGGGCTAGGAACGCGGCAGAAGCCGGTGACAAGCCCAGGCGGCTCTCCCGACCCTTGGTGCCCCCGGGGCCAGTTCCCCGCGCTTTCCGCGCCGGCAGCAGCCGCGTGCGGAGAAGGCTCGCGGGAGGCAGGGGCAGCGGTTTGAGCTGTGGGTACAGGCGGCCCAGATCAAAGGCCAGGCATGTCTGGCCCCCTGGCGTGGGACTTCCTCTGGTCTTGGCTCCCACCTCCCGGAGAGCTCGGTGTTCCAGCTCTCAGCCGGACTCCGGCGGCTAGTTCTCTGCCCCTCTTTGCGCAGTTCCCAGAACAGCGGCGGTCCTCGCCCTCCTCTCGCCCATCTGGCTTCCTTCACCGCAGGCCAGGGCTGCTGCAGAGCCCCGGCACCTCAGGTGGCCCGGGAGGGAGGCTCGGGGAAGGCGCCCTGGTGACAGGGGGTGAGTCCCTACAAATCTGGCCACGATCTTGGTACCACTCAGGGCTGAGACCTAATTCCCCGGCTCTGGAGAAGAAGAGGAGAGAAAGAAACCCCGTGGGGGTCCTGAAAGGACTCTTCCTATGGGGAGGGACGGGGTATTTAGATGCATTTGGTTTCCTCATAGTGAGGGGTTTCCTCACCAAACCCCAGTTTGGAGCTTCCCATCACTAGAAGGGCCCCCGGGTTAGACGGTGAGGGGTCCTGCGGCAAGGTCTTCGAGGACCTCAGCTGCTCTCAGCCAGGGCTGGCTGCGTTTCGCTGGTCCCAAATGGTTCATCCCGGAGATCCAAATGGGGCTGTGGGTGGCGCTTCAGACTCAGGCCCCAGGTCGGGCCTATTACCCCTGGAGGAGGAGAAAGTGACCCGTCTCCGCCAGCAGGAAATGCAACTGACCGCCGGTGTCAGTTGCAGGAAATGCAAAGGCAGCAGGAGGTCCCGATACCGATCTGATCCCTGACAAAAGACTCAAATAACACTCGGCTCTGTCCCCCGGCGCCGCCCGCAGCCAGACCTTCGAGCCGCCCCGGACTCTTCGGCGCACCTCTCGGACACCGGGGAAGCGACCTCCCGCGCTGGGTTGAGGGGCTGGCTGGCGGGCGGGCTCGGGAGGCTGAAGCTGGGAGGGGTTGCATTTCCCAACCCCCTGATCCTGACTTGCCCGAGAAGGGCTTCTGGAAACCTCCCTGTGTTATCTACTCTCCATTCCTCACGGACCCAAGTCCCAAGGGGTCCCTGTCCCCTACGGAAAAGGAGCCACCCATTAATGACCAGGCCAACCCGTCGCTACATGAACGCCAGGGTCGAAGCCTAAACCTGGCCGGCTGGGGCCCGCGGCGGGCCCGGGCCCTTAGAGGGTCCAGCGTGCCGCGTGCCCCTGAGTCGTCACTGTGTCCGGGGCGCGGGCTTTGCCCAAGTTTGCTGGGCGATGCCCTTCCCAGAGCCCGAGTTGTGGGCCGGGCGGGAGGGGCGCGTGATTGACAGGCTGAACTACAGACTCATCTCTTACCTTAGGCCGCGGGCGCTGATTGGCTGCTCGCTGACATCCTCAAACCCGGCTGCTCCGCGCTGGCTCGCGAGGGGGGCGGCTGCGGGTGGAGGTGCGCTTCTGCCAAGCCCGAAAGTCATTTCCAATCTCAAGTGGACTTTGTTCCAACTATTGGGGGCGTCGCTCCCCCTCTTCATGGTCGCGGGCAAACTTCCTCCTCGGCGCCGCTTCTAATGGAGCCCCACCTGCTCGGGCTGCTCCTCGGCCTCCTCCTCGGTGGCACCAGGGTCCTCGCCGGCTACCCAATTTGGTGGTAAGACTCGCCTCTTGTCTGCCCGCGGCCCGATTTCTCAGCCGTGTCTGGGGAAAGTGGGGGTGGTGGTGGCGCGGACAGGGGGTGGGCTGCGGCAGGGCTGGGGCGCCTTTCTTCTTACCTCTCTCCAGACCCCCACCCGCCCACCCCTCTTGGATTTTCTGCTGGTGTCGCCTTCAGAATCCAACTCCTGGCTTCTCTGATAATCACCATTTTCCCTGCTACCCGCTGCAGAGGCTGGAGGACTTTCCCATCTCAGAAGGTCTCTTATGCTTAGATACTAACCCTCTACCCGTTCCAATCTAGAGGTCCCCGAAGACCCTGCATTTGCTTACAGTTGGATTTCTGGAAATCCAGCACTGTCCCTGGGGCCCAGCCACTCCTCTTCTCCATTTTGGGGTCTTCATGGGCAAAATCATTCTGTTCCTTCATTGCCACCCCACCTTTGCCTGCGCCTCCATCAAGAGATTTCCCCACAATAACCTCCTTTGCCTTCCTATTTCCGACCCCAAATAATTCAGGGATCCTCCCGGGGCAGAGGGGAATGTGGGGAGGATTTCATCAGATTCTCCCCACTCTGCTCTAGATTAATCTTGAGCCGCTGAAGTGAATACGGTATTTGCTGATCCAAGATGCCATTGAATTCGGATTTTATTCATTTCTTGCTTGTCCAACCTGGCACAAGGGGGGTTCCTTGAAAATGTAGTTGTTTAGGAAGGGTAGGCTTGTTATTCTTTGACGGAAAACCCAATTCCCTGTGTCACATTCGTTCCTTTTGGAAAACCGAGGACCGAGGAGAAAGGGAGAAGAGAATTCCGTCCCCGAGAAATGCGGATACAAAAGACATTTTAGTTAAGGAGGCTGGGAAGCCAGGCGTAGGGCTTGGGGGGCTGTGCACGTGCAGGGGGGACTGGGTGAGGGATCAACAGCCCCTTGGGAGTCCCAGCTCCAGGGAGTCCCCTTGTTTTGCAAGCGGGCCCCATTGCCACTCCCCCGCCCTCCGCAGGTCCCAGGGGCCAGAGGGGAAGACATACTGAAACCAGTTCTCTAAATTACACCCCGCCTCTCCCCGGTCTCCAGTCCCTTGCATTCTGGAAAACTTTAATTAAAGAATCTTCCCCCTCCTGGATGGAAGAGAGCCTCAGCCTGGGGGTGGGAGGTGAGGAGGAAGAATTGGGGATCTGTGAGTAAGAAGTGTGGCTATCTGTGGGCCCTGGAGTGAAAGTCAGGGAGAAGTACCTCCAGGGTGCTGCCTGCAGCCCCCACTCTCCTTGCCTTGGTACCCCAGAGCCCAGGGTAGGGAGAACAGAGTCAGCAAGATTTGGGGGCCACACCCTAAGTCTTTCTGCAGTTTTCTGGGAGGTGACAGCATTTGTATCTGGATGTTTGGGGGTCCCTGAGAGAGAGGCTGGGGGCAGGGGCAGGTCACGACCAAAGGTTTCTGTTTGGAGGGTAGTGGGAGCTGCACCCAGGGCAGATACCAAGGGGAAGTCTTTCTTCTGCCCAGCCCACCCTTCCCTATGAGGCCAGGCTGGCCTGAGGCCTTCTTAGAAAGAAGTCCATTGGGTGTTGGGGCAGCCAGGGATTCCAGGATAGGGTTTTGCCAGTTGGGGGTGATGGTTGCTGCCGAAACCAGTCCTTCCTCACTGGCCATTCCTGACCCTCTTCCCATTCCTGGGCCAAGGCCATGCTGTTTTTACTTTCACAGGGACCCTGATTTGGGCAGGGGTGAGGGGATAGGAGGAGCAGGCTTTGAGTCCCATAAGTGGCAGGGACCAAGGAACAGACACCAGGCTCCCCTGTCCTATGACCTGGAGGAGGGCACTTCCTAGGGCAGTGCTGGTGGGTAGGTGGGGAGCGTTCTGGTGTGAAATGGTGTCTTGGGGAACATCTAGATAAGGACCACCCAATAGGAAGAAACACTGGGAAAATCTGGAAGGTGGAGACAGGGGTCCTAATGTAATGCTAGATACATGACTTGTTTGGAAATTGGAGGTGGAGGGACAGGGATGCTGCTTTGTCTGAGCCCAGGAGAGATAAGACGTGTGTGTGTGTGTGTATGTGTGTGTGTGTGTGTATGTGTGTGTGTGAGAGAGAGAGAGAGAGATATGTGGGGGGTGGGCAGGTCCGAGTGTGCCCATGTGCGTGCCTGTGTTTGCCCACGTATGTGTGTTTCTGGACCTATGCCTAAGAGGTGTTGTCGGTACACTAGTGTGACTCTGTGTGCAGAAGTGTTCATGCCTGCAACTGGGCAACTGTGGATGTGAAATCCTGCGGGTGTTCTGGGCCACGGCTATGACAGGGTGTGCTGTGTGTCTTTGCATACAAGTGTCAGCAAGTGCCAGATTCTGGGATGTGTATATTATGAATGAGTGAGAGACAGAGACCATGTAAAGGTCAGTGCTGTGTCTGTCTGTGACACTGGCCTTGACTGTGTTCATGACCGGGCATGTGAGTGGGGTGTGTGTGTGTGTGCACGCATGCCTTCGTGACACTGTAAGGGGAAAGCCCCACAGCTGTCTTTGTGTGTGAATATCAGTGCTCATGGCCATGACCTGATTGTGTTTGTAGGTATGAGTGAGCCTTATGTCCACAGCTGTGTGAGGGCTGTGTCTGGGTCTGTCTGTGATTCTGTCCCCAAGTGTCAGTGGCTGTGGCTGGGCCCAAGGCTTTATGTCTATGGACATGTCTGCAGACATCTGCCCTGTGGGTGTGAATGACACCTGAGCTGAGCGTTGGTGGGCAGCTGTGGTCCTGAGGGAAGGTCCTGCAGGAAGCAAAGGTCTCCCAAGGTGGCTGCAGGGAGCGTACCTGACCTGGAATCCCAAGCTGGGGGGCGGGGCAGAGCCTTCTTTGGCACCAGCGTCCTGTAGTTAGTTACTGGCCCTCTTCTCTGAGGTCGTTTTTCCTTTGGTCTTGGAGGTGGGGTGGAGGTGAGTCACTTTCTGAGAGCCAGGCCGGGGCTGGGATTGCAGAGCTGGGGCTGCAGAGCGGATGGCACTCAGGTTTCTGGCCCCCCTCTGGCCCCGGGCAGTCAGATTCCAGTTCTTTTAGCAGCTGAGCCCATCACAGCCTGCCCTCTTTGGCCCATCCAGCTCACATATTCTCCAGGAGGGATTTAAAGGGGACTCATGTAGCTGTGATTTCTGGCCATGCCACCCTCAAGGAGGGCACCTCCATTCCGGCAGCACAATGACCAGAAGGGAGTGCTCTAAGGAGCTTCAGACGGAGGCTCCTGGATGGAAGTGCTGTGCTCCAGGCCCCCAGCCAGGTAGTGGCAGAGCTGGGACAGTGGAAAGCACTGGGAGCAGCACTGTTATTCTAGAACTCTCCTTGTCAGTCTCAGTTAGCTCCTGATGGAGAAACTTGTCTTTCTTTGCCTTCCTGGGAGAAAATGACCCTATCTTATTAAGGCCTAGCCCAGGACCCCAGTAGAAAGGACCTGTGCGGGGGTGGGGGGTGTCAGACCTCACCCCGCCTTCTGTGTGACTTAGGACCAGTGACTCACCCACCTGGGCCAGTTTCTTCACCTTTCACTTGGGGATCACAAGCCTGCCCTGCCTCACAGCTTGGCTGAGAGTGGTTTGCAGAGGATGGAGACAGTGAGCTGGGAAATAGGACACCTGGTCTGCCATCCTTCCTCTCAAGCACCTGCCCTGAGCCCTGCCTCAGTTTCTCCATCTTTCGGGTGTCCTGCCGCTTCCCCCTCCATTCCTACCTCCACTGCCTTTCAGAGGCTTGTGAACATGTTCAGTCAAACCCTGGTGGGGTCAGTGGGCTGGGCCCAGGGAGGCACCTGGAGACTGCGGGGGAGGAAGGCCCCAGGCCAGGTGTTAACACTTGTAACAGGCAGGAATTACAGCTGGCTGGGACTGGGGCTGGCGAGGAGCTGAGCTGGCTGGAGGCTGTTGATCCCACAGACAGACAGACAGACAGACAGATGGGTAGATACCAGAAGGGATGTCCAGGCTTTAACCGGGTGGTCTCTCTTCTAGGGCAGGCCTTCCCCTGGGGGTATGTGGCGGGGAAATTAATCCAGGTCTCCTGGAAATGAGTTAACAACCCTGCTGTTCACTCCACCCCTATTGTAGGTGGGGCTTCAGAGTCTAAAGGGAGCAAAATTTGCGACTGATCTGTTGGTATTCTTCTGACAGGATCACATTTTGCTTAAAAAAAAGAAAACAGGTCAAACGTTATAATAATACCAGGAGGCTGAGCTGAGTTATGTCCTTGGAAGAACCTGCTTTAATGTATGGAGGGAAGGGGAAACTGTCAGGGAAAGTTCGCCCAGAATTTCACAGATCATTTTATCAACAGCTTTGAGACCAAGAGGTGAGCAATGGGTGGAGTCTGAACATCACCCCCACCTTTACCCCAGGGATCCTGAGGGCTTGGGGTTTGGGATGTCCGCCCTGCAATTAATCCTGTCCTGGTGGAAAGACTTTTGGAAGGGGGGGCTGTCCAAAGAGGCAGGAGCTGGACTTCTGTGCCAACTCCGTTTAGCAGATGTGTGCTGCAGCCTCCCCTGTGGCAAGCCCAGACAGACCCTGTCAGTGTCCACACTCTGGCACCTGGGTGCATGCTCAATTGCTAATGAAGAAGAAACTGAGGCAGACCGGACACAGCTCTGAGTAGAAATGCCCAAAGAAGAGACTCAGCTAAGTAAGCATCTCCCCTCCCGTTCACTGCAGAACTTAATCCTAATAAACACGGTCGCTGGGCAGATGTAAAATTGAGACAGTAATCTGGGAACTGAGCATAGGAAGGGCACTACGGCCCTGGGTCTCTCCTTGATCTGGGTAGAAGACAAGGAGCCTTGGGAAGAGGCAGGAAAAGTGACTTTTCTCAGAGGAGGATACAGTTAATCCTCCTAGGAAGACACTTCTAGTAAGAGGGTTGAAAAAGGAAGATTTTTCTGGCCTCACAATATGTTGGAGTCAGGGGGTGAGAAGGACCTTTCCACCCACGCTGATGTGAACCACAGAATCCTTATAAAGCCACCAAGGAGGGGAAGACATTCTTTACCCCACTCCCACCTCCCCAAAGGTTAGTGCCATCCTGGTATGACATCTATACCTCTATGTTGTCTGTATGTTGGAAATGGTTACAACTGAGAGTGGAGAGATCTTATCTGAGTTCTGAGTTTACCACCAACTAGCTGTGTGACCTGAGATAAGTTTCTTTCCTTCTCTGGGCTTCATTTACCTTGACCACAATGAAGGATCTCTTCTGCCTCTCAGAGTCCTTGCTGGAAACTTGATTCATTGCTGTGAAGCATGACACAGCACAGCCTGCCTTAGTCCACACCTTTATTGCTGCATCCCTGTCTGACCTCCGTCACAAAGCTGGCTTTCCTGCCACCCCCCATGCCAGCCTGTGTGACTTCCAGACCTCACCCCAGAAGCTCTCATTCCTCTGGGGCCAGGTTGTTCACATTCACATCTGGCTTGTTCATGTATTACCTAAATAACTTAGGGCCAGTTAACCTCTCCAAGCCTCAGTTTCCCCATCTGTAAAATGAGCATAGTGACTGCCTCTACCTCATAGAGTTGTTGTGAAAATCAATGAGTGAATACATGTAAAGCTCTCAGTATAATGCCTGGCATACAGGAAGCACTATATAAATGTTACCTATTTTCACTGCTTATCTGCGAACTATTAGTTCATTTAAGTCTTGGATCCAAACTTGCTTCTTTCAAGAAGCCCTTTAAGATCAGCCCCACCTGGCTCTGTTTTCTCTTTGTCATCTGCAGAGCCAGTTTATCCCATAATGTTTGGCATTGGTGACCACAAGTCTGTAGCTTTATTCTTCTGTTGAAGAAGCCAGTCCAGGATAACCCAACTTCAGATCTTTGCCAGCCCAGGAAGAATAGGGCAGAGCAGAGAGTGTTACTGGAGCCTCCCCTGAACCTCTCCCCACCCCAGAGTCTGCTGGACTCTGCAGCCACTGCCATTCTGTGCTGGGCCCAGAAGGAGCTAGGGGGCAGGCTCACTGGGGGCGTGGCACAAGGGCTGCCCGGAGCAGCCTGAACAGAAGTTGCTCCTCTAGGAGCTGAGGGATGATTCAGAAGGTGATTTATAGACGGAAGGCAGAAAGCTTGGCTCCTGGCAGAGGCCTGCTGCTTAATTACATTCTTTGGGGGGGGGGGGGTGGAGGTATGTGTGGGGAGGTGGCAGGGAAGAGGCTCTACCTTTTCCCCCTCTAGGCCTTGTCCCTTTGGCTGTCCCAGCTCCTGCAGGGTCCTTTCTCCTGCTGCCAGAGGGGGAATTCCCTGTTGTCAGTGAGAGGCTAGGCCAGAAGAGTGGAAATAGCCTCTGGGCATGGAGAAGATGGGAAGAGGACGAGTCCCTTGTCTCACCTCCTGTGACTCCTCCAAGAGAGTCATCTGGATGAAGATGGACTGGTAAATGAAACTGCTGGAACAGATCGCTTGGTCCCCTCCCTGCTTCTGGGCAAGTGAACAGCTCATCCACCAGGAAAATGGTTTCTAGAATCTTCTGAGTATGGCAACTCCACATGTTCCCTCCAGGGCCCTTCCCCCCCTTCCTCTGAGGGCCCGGCTTCACGTCTGCTCCTTTGCTGTCTTGGTCTTCAGTGGGCTGTGGGGTCTGGACACCAGGTCCACGCTCCGAGGCTGCAGTGTTAAGCAACCCGTCTGTCTTCAGTGAGCTCAGTGGCCACCTTAGATCCACAGAGCCTCTCCAGGCAGGGCCTGTCATAATCCCTCGAGTTAAACTGACATCTCAGGGAGTCACCACAATTCTACCGGCTACAGCTAAATAGCTAAAATCACTTCTGTGCTGTTGACGAGAGTCCTTGTTCTGTGTAGTCACTTGCCTTGTTGACATCTACACACCCTCTATGAACACTGACCCATGCAGCAACTGGCTTGGTGACACCTCTCGAAAGTGTCCTCATTCCTGGGCAGCCTGTGCCATCGCAGCTCAGAAACCCAAATGCTTCACTGCTAGTTCTTGGGGCTGGAAAGGTGTGAGGCAGCAGGGGTGGAGTTTCCAAGGCCGATAGCGTCTGTTTATCTGTTTGCAGCTTGGCTTGTACAGCCAGGAGGGGTTGGCAGGGGTCAGGATGGGGACAGTAGACGGCTTTCTGGTCCCCCACCCCGCCCCCGAGGCGGACCTGCTCAAAATGGCCTCATTATGTGTGTGGAGTGAATTCCAGAAATGTCAGGCACACCCATCCAGCTGGGGGAAGGATGGGGATGCACACAAGAGCTCTGGGACAAGAGGGCACAGTGCAAGCGGATGGGAAGCTTCCAGGCCGGGGACTAGGGGATTGGAGACCCTGCTGTGCCACCAGTTGTGGTGTGATATTAGGCAACTCTCTCAACTGTTTTGGGCCTCAGTAAATATGGGAGTCAGGCAAGCTGCTGGCCGAGGACTTCCAGCTCTGAGCTCTCAATCCTGTAGGCTGTGTTCTGTGTTCAAGTCACCCAGCTATTGGGATTATCTGTGCCTGCTGGAGGGTAGTCACTGAGGGTGATCTCAAGGCAGGGTGGGAGGTGTAGGGAACTGACCTTTACAGCTCTGAGATCGTGGACGAGTCTCTAACCTCCCTGGTCTTCAGTTTTCTCATTTGCAAAAGGGACAATGATCATAGCACAACCACTTGCCCTGCAGGGCAGGTAAGGGATTCAGATGGAATAATCTTTGTGAAAACACTTTGTCTTTTTTTTCTTTTTCTTCTTTTTTCCAAGACAGAGTCTCACTTGGTCACCCTTGGACCCTCGGTAGAGTGCCTTGGCGTCTTAGCTCACAGCAACCTCAAACTCTTGGATTCAAGTGAGCTCTTGCCTCAGCTTCCCAAGTAGCTGGGACTACAAGCGCTTGCCACAACATCTGGTTATTTTTTAGAGATGGGATATCATTCTTGCTCAGGCTGGTCTTGAACTTGTGAGCTCAGGCAACCCACCCATCTTGGCCTCCCCAGTGCTGGGATTACAGGCATGAGGCACTGTGAAAGCACTTTGCATTTTTTTTTTGAGGTACAGTCTCAAGCTGTCACCCTGGGTAGAGTGTTGTAGGGTCATAGCTCGCAGCAACCTCCAACTCTTGGGCTGAAGTGATCCTCTTGCTTCAGTTTTTCTATTTTTAGTAGAGACGGGATCACTCTTTCTCAGGGTAATCTCGAACTCATGAGCTCAGGAAATCTACCTGCCTTGGCCTCCCAAAGTGCTAGGATCACAGGTGTGAGCCACCACGCCGGGCCCGCGAAGGCACTTTGAGAAGCATCAAGTTCTTTCCAGAGATGTCAACTATCATTGCTAGTCCTAGAAAAGAGAAACAAGGGCCAGCCTTTACTCAGAGGTGCTGAGAGGTCCAGTGGGACCCTCTGAGCCTCTGACTTTGAGTTGGTATTTCCCAAAGAGGAGTTAGAAATGGGACTGGATGGGGAAATTCTTGCTCTTAGCTCCTTCCTGCAGGGGTGGTGATGCCTAGTGGGGAGCACTGGCCACAGGGCATGCGTAGGTCCACAGCTCAGGGCGTGGGGCTTGGTGGTCCCCCAGGCCTGATGCAGAGACCACAGGCCTGACCCTGGCTGAGCTAGACCTAGAGTGGGATTTCCTACCAGGGACACAATGGTGGGAGATGTGGGTGCAGGTGAGGAGGGTGGAGGCAGGAGGCTGGCAGCGAAGGGGCTCCGCTGCTGCTTGTGATCATCAGGGAATCCTAGTCGGCTAGGTAAGGCCTAGCAAACGGGGAGGTAGACACAGACCATTCCCTCAAGCTGGGCTGGGAAAACTGGGAGGACTGAGTGTGTGTGTGTGTGTTGGTGAGGGGGATGGGACCCACAGGACTAACGGAACCTGCCCTAGGGCACAGAGTCCCACTTATCTGCCAGAGCCAGCTGGGCTAGCGAGGAAAACCAATCTTGCAGGGCCCATTAGGAATGCAAATAGGGGCTCGTGACAGTGGTGGCAGTGGCATTGGCGAGTTGAACACGACCCCACCTCCTGCCCAGCTCCCCACCACTCATCTTCACAACGTGGATTTCTGAAGGTGTCACTCCGCTGCTCTAAAACCTCCAGGGGCTCCCCACTTCCTATCTGGCACCGGGGCTCCCTATGATTGGTCCTCTACCCAGCTATGCAGGTGCGCCTTTCAGAACCCTCTCCTGCCCTCTGACATCTTACTTCAACTGGACACAAACTCCCTGCTTGTCCACTGAAACACTTCCACCGTCTCTCTCTGACTTTAAAAGGCAGCACGACCTGGTTCCTGTTGACCAGGGTCGGTCTGCTCTGTGCAGCTCAGACTTCACCTGGCTCAGCCCTGAGCCATAGAGGGTCCTCAGAGTGTCTCCCAAGGTGGAAGGGACCCTCCACCTGAGCAGGCTGCTGTCCCAGGGCTGAGATGAGCCTTGTCTCCACAGTGTCAGTGCCTCTGGGTTTCTTTTTTCCATCCCAGCTGTATTTGCAAATGTTTCCAATTTGTGTACCATTTCTTCCTCCACGATCCCCAGCTCATGCTGTGCTTGGGAATCCCAGTCTTTAGTTTTAAGATTGCAATGGGTAAGCCTTGTTTCTCTCGCCAGTAAAAGGTGAATATGTTTGTTGACCTGAACACACTGTGGGGAAGCTCTAAGTCCATGCTCTGTTGAATCTGGAGCCTTTTACCTTCCACCATTCAGGCTTAATCGTGAACTTCTTATTTGGGGGTAGGAGTTTGCCTATTTATTATTTATATTCTACCTTGTTCCTCAAAGGATGGTTTTGAGGCAAGATACACCTGACCTTCAACTTGAAGGCCGCTGAACCCCTGGCAGATCTCTTACTTGGGGATACGCAGTAGTCCCTGGCCAACTTCCATAAATTACCAGGTGTCTTCAAGCTGGGATGCTGCCTTGTTGGCAGTAGGGGCCATGTGAGCATATTGTTGCCCCTGAGTTCTGGAGGATACCTCCTGGGCCCCAGTTTTCTCACCTGTGAAACAGAAAGAAGACCCACTAAATGACTGCTCAGATTTCCTCCAGCTCTAAGCATTCTTTTTGTTCCTTTGTACTGTACGTGGTCTCCATCATACATAGCCAGGAAGCAACTGGGCAGAATACTCTTCTTGCCCAAGTCCAAGTCTTATGTTGGTATCTCTGATACAGCTGATTTTTCACTTGACATTTACAATTCCACATTCAGCTTTATTTCTCCCTGAGTAACCAGCATGCTTTCTTCTTTCTCATAAAGTAGCTTTTCTTTATGTGCTGACTGCGAGGAAACCCAGTATCAAACTTGAAGCTTGATCTTCACACCTGCACTGACCCTGACTTGGGGTATTTGTCTTCTCCTTTATCTCGATCCTGTGTTTCTGTTTTTATTGTGTTACTTAATCCAATGGGTTTAGTGTTAGAAGCTTCTTGAGGGCAGGCATGTTGGATTCTCTGTGCCTGGATGTGCACAGTGGATATGCGGTTAACATTTGTTACCTTCGGGACAAACATTTGCTGTTAGTGCTTCCAATTCTTTCTGGAAAGAGACAAAACACACACGAATGAAAAAGCAAAATAAGGGTGGCGCCTGTGGCTCAAAGGAGTAGGGCGCCGGCCCCATATGCCAGAGGTGGTGGGTTCAAATTCAGCCCCGGCCAAACCCTCCCCCCCAAAAAAATAAAAAGCAAAATAAGTATTTTCCTATCAAGGAGTTAGCCCTGGTGGATAGTTTTGAGTTATAAGAATTCCAGTCAGAATTCTTTGTTTCTTTGTTGTCAGCTTTCTCCCAAATCTGCAGGGACGTCATCCTCCTTTCTTTCTTTCCGTGATCTGCTTCATTCCAGACCTGAAGTTGGTGTCTAATCTTCCTCCTGGGAAACTCTCCTGTTCCTGGATGAGGAGGAGTCTGCCTTCTTCCTTGGCTCCCTTCACATCTCCTTAGAAGCCACCACTTGTGCAGGAGCTGGCAGGGAGCGTGCCCAGGTGGCACTCACCCTCTCTCCAGCCAGGTTGCTCCCAGGCCCCAGCAGCCATTCTGGCAACTGCTTTCCCTGTGCTGCTTCCGGGGGTAGGGGGGGAGCAGAGTAGTAGAGCATGGCTGGGCCCAAGATCATGCAGGACAAGCACCAGGGCTCCTCACTGCCAGCCAGGCCCTTCCCATTAGCAAAACCCTAAGAGGGGCCCCGGCTTGGCCTGGGAAGTGCTAAGCCCCCATCTACAAATGGAGCCTCCAGGAGAAGCAGCAGAGAGCTGCCAGCAAGGGCGGCCAGGCAACTCTCACCCATCCACCCAGCAAGGCATCCGCTGAGCTCTGACAAGCTTGTCACCTCCTCTCTGCTTCTGCCCTTGGGCAGCACGGAGTCCACCCACCTGCCCCTTGACTCTAGGGAGGAGAATGTCTAAGGCCAAGACTGGTTGGTCCTTCATCGGTAGGGGAGCCCAGAGTAGCTACCAGTAAGGATGGAGGTCCATGACCTCAGCAATGTCCTCAAAGCTAAAGCAGCCCTGTGGCATCAGCACTTCATCTCCATTTTACCTGTGAGAAAACTGAGGCTCACAGAACCCAAGTAAGTAAGAGCTAGGAAGCTGGGGGGCAGCCTGGAATGGCCAACTAATAGCTCATCGTTATGACAGGACGTGCCAGATGTCATGTGCACCGAGGAAACAGGGCATGCGCGTTAGCTCATTCTCCCAACAACCCTAGGAGGCAGATGCTCTCCTTCTCCCCATTCCATAGATGAGAAACAGGCCCTGAAAGAGCCACTCCATTGCCCGAGGCTCCCCAGCTGGTCGACCCCAGAGCTACAACCATCACGCAAAGTGCCTGAAGCCAGGCCCACCCGGCTTTACAGTGACACCACAGCACATGCCTGGAAGTTCCTCCTCAGGTCTGACTGCAGTCTTTCCTGATTTAGTCCAAGCCCAGATGCTCTCATTTGGCCTCCAGCAACCTGAGTATCACTACGGATTTTCAGTTTGCTTTTGAGGACCAGGGTGCCTCTTTCCCTGAGCCTTCTCCAGAATGGTCCCTTCCAGATGACCCAGCCTCTAGGCCCTTTTAACCACTTGTTCTCCGTCTTGTGATCTCTCTCCAGCTTCTCTACATCTTTTCCAAGCCCTGTGACCCACACAACCGACTTTGTGCCAGGGCAAGACAGTCTCTCTGATTTAGGGGGCTCCCTTCTGGCGACTTACCCCTGTGCTCTTCCCTGTGGAGCATAGATTCTGGGATCTGAGAGGTCGGATGCCTCTAGAGCCCACGCCCACCCACCTCGGCCAAGCTCTGGGCTCTCGGGTCCCTGAGGTTTCTTGCCTAGAAGAAGATGAGGCTGACAGCTGGTTTCTGAGCTGTGCAGGCCTCCACCCAGAGTTCACCCACCAGGGCAGGCCACAGTGCCCATGGTAGAGAGGAAGTCAAGGGAGTGCAAGGCTGGGCTGGAGCTGGGAGGTCGGGGTGTCCAGTGTGGATGGAGTGGGAGTTAGCAGCCTGCAGTCTGGGGGCCACTATGTTTTAGCATGAACTCCACAGGGAACCAGGCCTCCCAGGGGTAGGGGGGAGTAAGGTAGTTGGTACACTTCTTAGTTGAAGTGTAACAGTCTGTGTAGGAAAAAACACAAACTGGTTTTCCTCTGGTGTCACCTCACAGAAGACTTCTGTGACCAAATATTTGTGTGGCGGAGGTGTTTCTACACACTAAGCAAGGAATCAGTTCTACAGTGGACACTAGCTGGGTGTCCTCCCATCCAACTCAGTCCTGACGCTGTCTTCCTGGAGACAGATGACATCTAACCCCATGGGGTGAGGCTCAGTCCCCAAGGCTGCCTCCTTTTGGGATGCCAATTGCGAGCCCAGGTGTTTCACCTGTGCCCTGACTGGCTATAAATCAGGGTTCCCAAGCCCCTCTCCTTGAGATTCATTAATTTGCAAGAGCAGCCCACAGAACTCAGGGAAACACACAATTTATTATAAATGATACTACAATGGACGGGGCAATGTGGCAGGAAGGGACGCAGAGCTTCCCTGCCCTCCCTGGGGTGCACCACTCTCGAAGAACTGTAAACTGTGAACTCTGCAGGAACCTCCATGTGTTCAGCTGTCCAGGAGCTCTCTGAGCCCTGTCCTTGTGGGTTTTGATGGAGGCTTGGTTGATTAAACCATGACCCATCAGTGATTGACTCAACCTTCAGTCCCATCTCCCCTCCCTGGAGGTGGGGCGGGGGAAGGGTGGAACTAAAAGTCCATCCCTCTCATTCCCATCCTGAAGATACCTAGGGGATGTCAGCTACCAGTCAACTCACTAGCAAAAAAAAAAAAAAAAAAAAAAAAAAAGACATTGAAGGCAGCCCCGGCGGCTCAAAGGAGTAGGGCACCTGCCCCAAATGCCGGAGGTGGCGGGTTCAAACCCACCCCTGGCCAAAAAATGAAAAAAAAAAAAAAAAAACATTTTAAAATCTCAAACTGGCCAAT
>CAUYRH010096860.1:0-17319 GCA_963574655.1 Perodicticus potto
GGGTGCCTGTAGTCCCAGCTACTTGGGAGGCGGAGGCAGGAGACTCGCTTGAGCCCAGGAATTGGAGGTTGCTGTGAGTTGTGATGCCACAGCACTCTATCCAGGGTGACAGCTTGAGGCTCTGTCTCAAAAAAAAAAAAAGAAAGAAAATTTTTCAAATATTTTCAAACCCAGCCCATGGTAAGAAATATATCTTATATTGCAACAAATTTCCCACCTGCTCACATAAATCTGTAGGTATATTATGAAACAAAATGTCATAAAACAATAATTTCCCTTATTAGAGAATCTTTTTTCCTCCTAATACTGGTTACCCACTTCATTGATTTCAGGACTAATGAGCAATTTTTAAAAAAAAACACTCCTGGGGGGCGCCTTTGGCTCAGTGGGTAGGGCGCCGGCCCCATATACTGAGGGTGGTGGGTTCAAACCCAGCCCCAGCCAAACTGCAACAACAACAACAAAAAAAAAAAAAAAAAAATAGCCAGGTGTTGTGGCAGGTGCCTGTAGTCCCAGCTACTAGGGAGGTTGAGGCAAGAGAATCGCCTAAGCCTAGGAGTTGGAGGTTGCTGTGAGCTGTGACATCACAGCACTCTACTGAGGGTGATAAAATGAGACTCTATCTCTAAAAACAAAACAAAACAAAAAAAACAAACAACAAAAAAAAACTAAACTTGCAAAAGCATCAATATATCTGATTTCATTCATTCACATACATTTCTAAAAAAGTCTTAACTATCACGATTAAGCTTCTACTTTACTTATAGCTACTTATCACAACTTAAGGATAATACGGATGAAATATACATCAATTTGCTACCCAGTTCTTGAAAAAATAATTAATTTCTCCAAGAATCAACAAAATTTACTACCTATAAGATCCTTCTACAACCACAAGGTAAACAAGTACTTACGTCAAACCTAAACTAACAATGTCAATGACTAATTCTAAAGTAAACACAGTCCAGGTTATAATTGAGTGTGTACAAATGTTCCAGCATATCTTTTAAAATGTTTTATAAATAAATAAACCTTAGTTGGAGTTGCATTTACATTAATACACAATCAGATTTCTATGGTTACTATTTAACAGAAATAATTCAAGTTTCATTATGCAAGGACAGCACAAGTCAGTCTAGCCATCTATCTACTAATTTCTTACATTAGGCAACTGATTCTTACAGGCTATAGTGAACTGCAAAGAATTATTGGCATGTTACCCAATTTACTTGACTTACTGTTTTAACTTTAATACCTAATACCATTATACTAAGATCATTTACTTATATATAAATAATTTCTTGGTCTTTATTAAATTTCATTAAATTTCTCACAAGGAAGCCCAAAGGTTGTTAACTGCTGATACATAACAGATACATGCTCACATTAAATCAAGTCAAATGTTTATTGAGTATTATTTAGTATGTGAAAGGCTCTGTGGTCCTATTGAGATACCTCAAACTAGCTGCAGCTAGAATTCAAATTATTAAAGTGGGGGAGGGGGACAACTGCCAAGACGTGGAAGCAACCCAAGTGCCCATCAACCAACGAATGGATTAACAAACTATGGTAGAGACTTTACATCTTTGTATTTACCTGGATGGAGTTGGAGTGCATTCTTCTTAGTAAAATATCGCAAGAATGGAAAAGCAAGTATCCAATGTACTCCATACTGATAGGAAAACTATAGAAAAACAACTATATACCCACACAAGAGAAAAACACAAGTATATTCAAGTGGGGGCAGGGAGAGAAGGGAAAAGAGGATTGGTAAACTCTCATCTAATGTGCACAATACAAGGGTATTCAGCACACTGCCTGGGTAAAGGGCTCAACTATAACTTGAACTTTACTTTAGAAACGAAAACAGTGTAACTTAACCATTTGTACCCTCATATTAATCTGAAATTTTAAAAAAAGTGTATTGGGATTCTTTTGTAGTTCATAAGCATGACGACTGGGTTTTCATGTGCATACATGAGATGTGCCTCCTACAAATCTTGTGAGGTCGGCACATTACCTGTCTGACATGAAAAAACAAAAAGTGTGCTGGAATAGAATAGACAGGGATCTCAAGAAAGGTGACACCGTGGGAGGTGGAGGCAGTGGATTTCCTAAGCAAAGAGAGACCTCCATCTCTACTAAAAATAGAAAAATTAGCTAGATCAGATCCCAGTAATGTATTTTTGGTGTTGCTTCAATTGCCAAGGGGGTCCTCCTCACGAAATATTTTCCCAGGCTAGTACCTTCAAGCGTTTTCCCTGCACTCTCTTCTAGTATTTAAAGTTTCATATCTTAAGTTTAAATCTTCTATCCAGAAAAGGGCACTGCAAGTAAAGCAAACAGATAGCCTTCAGAATGGGAGAAGATAGTGCTCCAGTAGCTCAATCGGGTAGCGCCTGGTACTGATATAACACCGTGTAACACCGTGAACAGAATGGGAGAACATTTTCACAGGTTATGATTCTGACAAGGTCAGATAACTAGAATCTACAGAGAACTCAAATTAATAAATAAGAAAAGAACAGGCAGCACCTGTGGCTCAGAGGGTAGGGTACAAGCCACATACATGGAGGCCTGCAGGTTCTAATCTGCCCGGAGCCAGCTAAGGCAACGATGACAATTGCAACAAAAAAAAAAAAAAAAAAAAAAAAAAAATCCAGGCGTTGTGGTAGGCGCCTGTACTCCCAGCTACCTGGGAAGCTGAGGCAAAAGAATCACTTAAACCCAGGAGTTGGAGGTTGCTGTGAGCTGTGAGGCTATGGCACTCTACCCAGGGCAACAGCTTGAGACTCTGTCTCAAAAAATAAATAAATAAATAAATAAATAAATAAATACCCCATTTATTTGTGGGCAAGAGACTTGAACAGAAACTTCTTTGAAGATGACAGGGGAATGGCCAACAAACGCATAAAAAAAAAAATACTCATCGTCTTTCATCATCAGAGAAATGCAAATCAAAACCACTCTGAGATATGACCTAACTCCAAGTAAGATTAGCCCACATCACAAAATCACAAAACTGCAGATGTTGGCATGGATGTGGAGAGAAGGGAACACTTCTACACTGCTAATGGGATCCCAAACTGATACAGTCTTTTTGGAAAGTAGTATGGAGAATTCTCAAGGAACTAAAGTTGACCTTCCATTTGATCATGCAATCCCATTACTAAGTATCTACCCAGAAGAACAAAAATCATTTTACCATAAAGACATTTGCACCAGAATGTTTACTGCAGCCCATTTTATAATTGCTAAGTTGTGGAAACAACCCAAATGCCCATCAACCCATGAATGGATTAACAAACTGTGGTATGTGTATACCATGGAATACTACTCAGTATTACAAAAAGATGGACACTTTACATCTTTTATGTTTACCTGGATGAAACTGGAACACATTCTTCTTAATGAAGTATCTCCAGAATGGAAAAAAGTATGCAACGTACTCAATACTATTATGAAACCAATATATAAACACACGCTCATAGGAATAATAAAACATAAATATAGGCTCGGCGCCTGTGGCTCAAGCAGCTAAGGTGCCAGCCACATACACCTGAGCTGGAGGGTTCAAATCTAGCCTGGGCCCACCAAACAATGATGGCTGCAACCAAAAAAATGGCCGGGCGTTGTGGCGGGTGCCCTTAGTCCCAGCTACTTGGGAGGCGGAGGCAGGAGACTCGCTTGAGCCCAGGAATTGGAGGTTGCTGTGAGCTGTAATGCCACAGCACTCTATCCAGGGTGACAGCTTGAGGCTCTGTCTCAAAAAAAAAACAAAGGGTGGCGCCTGTGGCTCATCGAGTAGGGCGCCAGCCCCATATACCAAAGGTGGCAGGTTCAAACCCGGCCTCGGCTGAACTGCAAAACTGAAAAATAGCCGGGTGTTGTGGTGGGCGCCTGTAGTCCCAGCTACTTGGGAGGCTGAGGCAAGAGAATGGCCTAAGCCCAAGAGTTGGAGGTTGCTATGAGCAGTGTGACGCCACGGCACTCTACCAAGGGTGATAAAGTGAGACTCTGTCTCTACAAAAAAAAACAAACATAAATATAGTCCAGCAAGGGGGAGAGGAAAGGAGGGCAACTGGTAGGAGGATTGAGGGAGTTTGGTGGGATCTCACCTACTGTGCACAATGCAAGGGTACATTTCAAAACAACTAGGAGTATATTACAAATGTCTTACCACAAAAAATAAGTGAGGATTGGCTCGGCACCTGTGGCTCAACGGGCTAAGGCGCCAGCCACGTACACCTGAGCTGGCGGGTTCAAATCCAGCCTGGGCCCACCAAACAATGATGGCTGCAACCAAAAAATGGTCGGGCGTTGCGACGGGCGCCTGGAGTCCCAGCTACTTGGGAGGCAGAGGCAAGAGACTCGCTTGAGCCCAGGAATTGGAGGTTGCTGTGAGCTGTGATGCCACAGCACTCTATCCAGGGTGACAGCTTGAGGCTCTGTCTCAAAAAAAAAAAAAGTAAGTGAGGTGATGGTTACATTAATCAGTTTGATTTAAGCATTCCACATTGTATATCAAATCATCACATTATAATCCATAAATGTTATACAGTTATGATTTAACAAAAATTAAGTTAAAAAATATAAAAACTAGCCAGGCATTTTAGCAGGTGACTATAGTCTCAGCTACACGGGAGGCTGAGACAAGAGTGTCAGCGCCTGACACTCCGCGCCTGTGGCTCAAGCAGCTAAGGCACCAGCCACATACACCTGAGCTGGCGGGTTCAAATCCAGCCCGGGTCCCCCAAACAACAATGATGGCTGCAACCAAAAAATAGCCAGGCGTTATGGCGGGCACCTGTAGTGCCAGCTACTTGGAAGGCAGAGGCAGGAGAATCACTTGAGCCCAAGAGTTGGAGGTTGCTGTGAGCTGTGATGCCACGCACTCTACCGAGGGCAACAGCTTGAGGCTCTGTCTTAAAAAAATAAAAATAAAAAATAAAAAAAAGAGTGTCACTTGAGCACAAGAGTTTGAGGTTGCTGTGAGCTATGAGGCCAGGGCACTCAAACCCAGGACGACTTGAGCGAGACTGTCACAAAAGAAAAAAAAAAAAAAAGAAAGAAAGGCAGAAAGCAAGTTTTGCAGTCATTATAAAACCAGCAGTTACAGATAACAGCAAGAAACGGTTGTTACACATTGAGTTCTACTATGACTAGATCATTCTACCAAGACACAGAAATTGACACCACAAAGACATGATTTGGTAACCAATACTCAAATATCAACTATTGATGCCTTTTTATTAAACAGAAATCCTAGTTTTATTGTCTGCTTTACATTTTTTGTCAAGTACAACATCAGATTGCTAAGATACGAATATTCCAATAATGACCAAAGTAATAACTTCTGCTGGCATCTCTTTTCTAAGTCTCCATTCCTCCACTGATGTTCACCCAAATAATAACAGTAAACTCAACTGCAATTGTATTACTTTTTTTTTGTTTCCAATTGTATTACTTTTTGGTTGCAGCCGTCATTGTTGTTTGGCGGGCCTGGGCTGGATTTGAACCTGCCAGCTCAGGTGTACGTGGCTGATGCCTTAGCCTGTTGAGCCACAGGCACCGAGCCAGCAATTGTATTACTTTTATTCATGACATTCTCATCATAGTTCGTGCAGATCAAAAAAGGTGCACTATGGCGGCGCCTGTGGCTCATCAAGTAGGGCGCCGGCCCCATATACCGAAGGTGGCAGGTTCAAACCCAGCCTCGGCCAAACTGCAAAACAGAAAAATAGCCGGGCGTTGTGGTGGGCGCCTGTAGTCCCAGCTACTCGGGAGGCTGAGGCAAGAGAATCACCTCAGCCCAGGAGTTGGAGGTTGCTGTGAGCTATGTGATGCCACAGCACTCTACCGAGGGAGATAAAGTGAGACTCTGTCTCTACAAAAAAAAAAAAAGTTTCACTAGCTGAGATTTAATTTCTGGCTCTTCTCTGAATCAAACAATTCTCTGGTCTGTTCCCTACCAAATGCTCTTGAGGAAGAACAGGGCAACCTACAGAAATGACTTCAGGGTAAAGACCATGACCGTCCAGAGACACCATGAGTTTAACTCCCTAATTTCTCTCCTGTCACCACTACTGCCACAGAGCAATGCCTTTTTTTTTTCATTTACTGGTTTATTGTGGTTTATTTCATTATAGTAATCTCTTAACAAAAAGCAGATTGGAATTATTGAGGCAGCAATTAATACATTCCCTTGTCTATTTTGTTTTATTTTTTCATATACATTTTCTTTCCTTTTTTTTTTTTTTTTTTGAGACAGTGCCTCAAGCTGTCACCCTGGATAGAGTGCAGTGGCATCACAGCTCACAGCAACCTCCAATTCCTGGGCTCAAGCGAGGCTCCTGCCTCTGCCTCCCAAGTAGCTGGGACTATAGGCACCCACCAGAACGCCCGGCCATTTTTTGGTTGCAGCCGTCATTGTTGTTGGGCAGGCCCGGGCTGGATACGAACCCGCCCGCTCAGGTGTACGTGGCTGGCGCCTTAGCCTGTTGAGCCACAGGTGCCAAGCCGTTATTTTTTCATATACATTTTCAAACAGCTGACGAACTATCATAATCTCAAATGAAATATCACTCTCACACCTTGGTCTACCTTTTAGCTTACTGGGGGTTTTGAAAAGATCTTTTCCAATTTCCTAATAAAACTATATTCTATATGGTTATACGTGGGTCATTATGAAGTTTTGAGATATGCGAAAATCAAGAAACAAAATCTGCACAGAGGAATAAATGAAACCCTCCTAGCAACACCAATAAACTGAGCAACTTGAAACTTCCACAAGTGAATTAGAAAGGACGCTGTCGTTTGTGTTTCTTGGAAGTGAAATAACAGACCATAACACTGTCTCAAAACTTTCACAGTGATCTACATACTGAAAGGGCCCGTGTGACGCCATTTAGCTAACGGACTCCATTTTATAGGCTGCTGTGTGATTTGCGATGTAAATGTTAGTTTTGTAACTTTTGGTTCCGTGCACCAGTTCCCCTTGACCACCCCCACCCCCACCGGTTGATCAGCACCGGCCCCTTCCTGCTTAGCGACCACCCACCCATTCCTGACACCGCCAAGGTATCCAATCAGCACGTAAACAGACACCTGGACTCATCCTTCGTCAACCATCCCTAATCCCATTCCCCTTATCGCATTTCCCCCCCTCCCAACTTCCTTTCGGTATACTATAAAAATACCTTAGCCCCACCCCTAGGGGCCAATTAGGCGGGGCTGAACGGTCCGAGCTTAAGCTTGTAATAAATTCCACCCTTTGTTTTTGCATCGGTGCTCCTGGTGTGAGTTTCTTCAGGGGGGACCCCGAAATTCAGGCACAACACATACTCCACTTAAAAAAAAATCAAGCCAGGCACAGTGGCTCATATCTACAATCTCAACATTTTGGGAAGCCAAGGAAAGAGGGTCACTTCAGCTCAGGAGTTCAAGATGAGCCTAAGCAACATAGCAAAACTCTCATCTCTACAAAAAAAAAAGTTTTAAATTAGTCAGGTGCTGTGGCTCACACCCATGGTCCCAGCTACTCAGGAGAGCTGCTAAAGCAGGAGAATCACTTGAGCTCAAGCATTAGAGCCTGCAGTGAGCTATGATCACACCACTGCACTCCAGCCTGGGCACAGAGCAAGACCTTATCTCACCAAAAAAGAAAGAAATTGGGATAATGGTATATAAAGACAGGTACAGCAGCAAATCCCTATAAACCCAGTTACTTGGGAGATGGAAACGAGAAGATTGCTTAAGCCCAGGAATTGGAGGCTAGCCCGCAAAAGAGTAAGAACCCCCATCTCAAAAAAAAAAAAAAAAAAAATTGATATTGACTACAAGTGTTTGTTTCTTCATTCTTATAATGTTTCATTTAGAGAAATGGTTTCCAATTTCCTCTAGGTTTTCTAAAAAGATAATAGATCGCCACTTTTTATGGCTAAGTAGTATTCCATAGTATGCATATACCACATTTTATTAACCCATTCATATATTGGTGGGCAACTGGATTGTTTCTATGTCTTTGAGACTGTGAATTGTGCTGCTATAAATATTCTAGCATAGGTGTCCATTTTATAAAATGACCCTTTTTCCTTTGTGTTTATATACAGTAGTGGGATTGCTGGATAAAATGGTAGGTCTACTTTAAGTTCTTTGATGTGTCTAAGTACGATTTTCCATAGAGGCTGCACTAGTTTTCAGTCCCACCAACAGTATGTAAGAGTGCCTTTCCATATCCACGCCAGCATGTGTTGTTTTGGGACTTTTTAATATGAGCCATTTGTATTGGAATTATGTGATATTTCACTGTGGTTTTGATTTGCATTTCCCTAATGATTAGAGATGATGAACATTTTTTCATGGGTTTCTTAGTCATTAATATGGCTTCATTTGAAGTTTCTGTTCATGACTGCTGCCCTCTTTAAGTGAACATACAGAAGTAAATCTCAATGAAAATCAAGCTGGAGGGAAGGGAAAGAGGAATAGGTAAAAATCACACCAGTTGGGTACAGTGCACACTATCTGGGTGAAGGGCACACTTGTATGCATAACTTTGACTCAATCTGTACAAACACAAAGTATGTAAACAAAACATGCGTACCCCGAATATTCTGAAACTTAAAAAAATTCATTTGAAAAGTATGATGTAATTTTACGTAGAAAAAAGAGATAACTTAGAGAAGACCAGTGGAATTCTGATTTTTATTTTGCCCTGTATTAATTCCCAGATATATTTAGTGGTATATTTCCCAATATTTATTAAGTTAGCACATATCGCTCTCATGAGGAAAAAAAAAAACTGTCAGGCCAGGCATGTAGCTCATGACTATAATCATAGCACTATGGGAGGTTGAGGTGGGTAGATCCCTTGAGCTCAGTAGTTACACACTGGCCTGAGCAAAAGTGAGGGCACATATCTACTAAAAATAGAAAAAATTAGCTAGGCATTGTGGCCAACACCTGTAGTTCCAGCTACTCAGGAATCTGAGGTTGCTGTGAGCTAGGCTCATGCCAGGACACTCTACCCAGGGTGGCAAAGTGGACTCTGCCTCAAAAACAAAATAAAACCTGTCACCAAAAAAGCTTTTCCTTATCATCCCCCAAATGAAATCCATTATTATTTTAGTTTTTCCTCTACAATGTCATGTCATATCCTATTCTATATCACAGTTAAATTCTCTCATATCTATCTTCCCTCCTAGAATGCAAACTACCTGGAAGATGGATCACATCTATTCATCTTCACAAACACAGTAAAGTACACAAAATAATGTCTTAATGTGTATTCTCCAAACCTCTATTATGCTTCAGCTGTAAACAGGAAGGCATATTAGGCTAACTTCATATAAACCACAGGACAAACTCTGAAGCTTACACTCTTAAATAAACTCCTGTTGGATCCACAATGAAAACTAATAAATTAAATGCATGTACCAACAAGACAGTTCTCTTAACTAAATACAACAAAGACTACATGTTAAAATCCTCTAGTCCTAAGGCCAGGAGACCAGCACTTTGCCAGAACTAGGCAAGCAGGAAATCCTATAATTTTCTCTCTTCTTTCTTTCTTTTCTTTCTCTCTATTTTTTGGAGACAGAGTCTCACTATGTTGCCCAGGCTAGAGTGCCATACTCACAGCAATCTCAAACTCCTGGGCTCAAGTAATCCTCTTGCCTCCCCTCCCATAATTTTCTCTCTCTCTTTTTTTTTTAGACAGAGTCTCAAGCTGTTGCCCTGGGTAGAGTGCAGTGGAATCACTGCTTACTGCAACCTCAAACTCTTGGGCTTAAGCGATCCTCTTACCTCAGCCTCCCAAGTACCTGGGACTTCAGGGGCCCGCCACAACACCTGACTACTTTTTTTTTTAATTTTTACTTTATTTTATTTATTTATTTATTTATTTATTTTTTTTTTGCAGTTTTTGGCCGGGGCTGGGTTTGGACCCACCACCTCCGCCATATGAGGCCAGCACCCTACTCCTTTGAGCCACAGGTGCTGCCCCACCCGGCTATTTTTTGGTTATAGTTGTCATTGTTGTTTGGTGGGCCCGGGCTGGATTCGAACCAGTATATGTGGCTGGCACCTTAGCCGCTTGAGCTACAGGCAGAGACAGAGCCTCAAGCTATTGCCCTAGGTAGAGTGCCATGGCATCACAGCACACAGCAACCTCCAACTCCTGGGCTTAAGCGATTCTCTTGCCTCAGCCTCCCGAGTAACTGGGACTACAGGCGCACACCACAACGCTCAGCTATTTTTTGGTTGTAGTTATCATTGTTATTTAGCAGGCCCAGGCTGGATTTGAACCCGCCAACTCTGGTGTATGTGGATGGCGCATTAACCGCTTGAGCTACAGGTGCCACCCTATATTTTATATCTTAAGACAAACTTTATGAATAGTTTCAGGTCCTAAACTTTTCAAACCAATCATACCAACCATTGCATTGTCTTTTTTAAAACTGCAAAGTACTTTTATTGTCAGTTTGACCCTCACTCCAATGCAATGAAACTAGTATAGGTATTCCTTTCTTATTTGATAGAAAATTCTAAGTGAAGTTAAGAGACCTACATGTAGATAAATTTTAGTCACTACCCTGTGAGACTCAAAAGAGTATTTAGGAATGCAAACTCCTAGATTTTCCATTATACCACACTTCTCAAGAAAAAAAAGGAAACTTAAATTTTGAACTATTAAAATAAAGACATAATGAACTCTCCAGTTTATAAAACACCTGCTATAATACTTCTCTCATGAATATAACCTAAGCAAACAGAAACTACAGCTATAGTGACATTCTGACTCAGATGACAGTGCACAAAGCCATCTTTCCCTAAACACTTTTATATAAAAACATTTTCTTCATATTCTAAAGCACTACCCTGTATTGTTAATTTTGTAGTTTACAGTAAATAATAAAGCAGAAAATCTAAATTCAGCTTTATAATATGTAAAAGGACTAACTTCTATAGGTCTAGTGCCCTTATCTGTAAAATGGGAGTAAAATTAAACAAGGTTATTATAAGAATTAAATTATAATATCTACCTGCGTATTAGCAGAGAGTTTGGCAAAGAGTAAAAATTCATAAAATGTTAGCTTCAGTATTTCACTTATTTTAACATGGTGAAATATTTTCTCATATTTTTAACAACTTTAAAATCAAAATGACTGGGCATGGACTTCTTGAATACTACTCCCAAAGCACAAATAACCAAAGCAAAATTGGATAAATGGGATCAAATCAAGCTAAGAAGCTTCTGCACAGCAAAGGAAAACAATCAACAAAAGAGACAACCAATAGATGGGGAGAAAATATTTGCAAACTATCCATATGACAGGAATTAATAACTAATATATGAGGAGCTCAAACAACTCAATGGGAAAAAAAAAATCAACCAATCCAATTAAAAAATGGGTAAAGGATCTGAACAGACATTCCTCAAAAGATGACACATAAATGGCCAACAGGCATATGAAAAATGCTCAACATCATTAGACAGAAATACCAATCAAAACCTCAATGAGGTATTTTATTCCAGTTAAAATGGCTTTCATTAGGCAGTGCCTGTGGCTCAGTGGGTAGGGCACCGGCCCCACATACCAGGCTGGTGGGTGCAAACCCAACCCTGGCCAAACTGCAACAAAAAAATAGCCGGGCATTGTGGAGGATGCCTGTAGTCCCAGCTACTCGGGAGGCTGAGGCAAGAGAATCGCCTAAGCCCAGGAGTTGGAGGTTGCTATGAGCTGTGTGACGCCACGGCACTCTATCAAGGATGATAGAGTAAGACCCTATCTCAACAAAAAATAAATTAATTAATTAAATTAAATGGCTTGATGGAGAAAGGGGAACTCCAGTATACTATTCATGGGAATATAAATAGGGCAACCACTATGCAGTATGGAGTTTCCTCAAAACACTAAGAGAACTACCATATGACCCAGCAATCCCACTGCTAAGTATATCCAAAAGAAAAGAATTCAGTATATTGAAAAGATATCTGTATTCCAGGTTTACTGCAGCACTATTTACAATAGCCAAAATTTGGAATCAACCTAAGTGTCCATCAGTGGATGAATGGATAAATATGGTACATGTACACAATGGAACATTCAGCCATAAAAAAGAACGAAATCCTGTCATTTGCAACACTGGAACTGAAGTATATTATGATAAGTAAAATAAGCCAAGCACAGAAAGACAAATCTCACATGTTCTCACCCGTGTGTGGAAGCTAAATATTAAAAACAAGTGATCTGGATGGAGACAGTAGAATAATGGTTACCCAGAGGATAGGAAGGATAGTAGGGAGGAAGGAGGATAAAGTAGTGATGGTTGGCTCGGAGCCTGTGGCTCAACGGGCTAAGGCACCAGCCACGTACACCTGAGCTGGTGGGTTCGAATCCAGCCTGGGCCTGCCAAACAACAATGACGGCTGCAACCAAAAAATGGCCGGGCATTGTGGTGGGCGCCTGTAGTCCCAGCTACTTGGGAGGCGGAGGCAAGAGTCTCGCTTGAGCCCAGGAATTGAAGGTTGCTGTGAGCTGTGATGCCACAGCACTCTATCCAGAGTGACAGCTTGAGGCTCTGTCTCAAAAAAAAATAGTAGCGATGGTTACTGGGTGCAAAAATATAGTTAGAATAAACAATATTTGATAGCACAACAAAGCCTATAATCTGTAGTAAGTTAGGGTATACTTTAACTAAAAGAGCAGAACTGGAAATTCCCTAACACAAAGAAATGATAAATACCTATTTATCCATAAAATGATAATGTTGTATTTTATAGTTAATAATAAAGTTAATCTCTGTCTAATGATGTTGAACATTTTTCATATGCCTGTTGGCCATTCATGTGTCATCTTTTAAGGAATGTCTGTTCAGATCCTTCACCTATTTTTTAATCGGATTGCTTGATTTTTTTTCCCATAGGCATTTATCATTTTATGGATAAATAGGCATTTTACCTATTTACCATTTATCCAGTTATGGATTCCCCAGTTAATCTGCTTTGATTAATTAACACTGTATGCCTGTCTCAAAACATCACATGTACTCTTTAAATTATGTACCCATAATAATTAAAAATAAAAAAATTTTAAAGGAAAAGGGTAAAAATAAAATGACAATAGCAATGTGCCATAGCTCAACAGTATTTTTCCTAATGCTATATAAAATAATGATGGATCTTAAACCATCTTATAGGTGATGAAATAAAGTATATTATGATGATGATATCAAGTACATGTTTACCCAGTGACCATTCCTCCACAAGGCAGATACACAAAGAATAGACCAAATCTTCTCATTAACCCTAAACTCCAAGTCATGTTTCCAACCTTAAACACAAGCACCTCAAATTTAACATGTCCAAGGCTCGGCGCCCATAGCTCAGTGAGTACGGCGCCTGACACATACATAGAAGGCATAAGGTTGGAGCCCAGCTTGGGGCTTGCTAAACAACAATGACAACTGTAACCAAAACATAGCCGGGCATTGTGACAAGCATCCTATAATCCCAGATGCTCAGGAGGCTGAGACAAGAAAATTGCTTGAGCCCAAGAGTTTGAGGTTGCTGTGAGCTGTGATGCCACAGCACTCTACTGAGGGTGACATGGTGAGACTGTCTCAAAAAATAAATAAATAAATAAAAATTTAACATGTCTGGCTTGGCGCCTGTGGCTGAATGGGTTAAGGCGCCAGCCATGAACTGGTGGGTTCAAATCCAGCCCGGGCCCTCCAAACAACAATGACGGCTGCAACCAAAAAATGGCCGGGCGTTGTGGTGGGCACCTGTAATCCCAGCTACTTCGGAGGCGGAGGCAAGAGACTCGCTTGAGCCCAGGAATTGGAGGTTGCTGTGAGCAGTGATGCCACAGCACTCTATCCAGGGTGACAGCTTGAGGCTCTGTCTCAAAAAAAAAAAAAAAATTTAACATGTCCAAAACAAAATCATCTTCTCAGAAGCTGTTATTCTTTCTGTTTCCTATTCCAATTAGTGACCTCATTATGAAAAACTTGACTTCATGCTTCTTTCATATCCCTCAGTTGAAATTTCTACAATCCATTACATTTTTCGCCTGTTTTAGAAGTTATCAAACTGCACCTTGCATCATGCTTAGTTGTATATATTTCTGTCTCCCTTTCTTGGCCCTCAACTTCTTGAGGGCAAGGCCCATTTGTTACTCATTTTTCTATAGCCAGGGTGACTAGTTCAATGTCTCACCCACAGTTAACTGCTCAATAAATGTTTATGGAACTGACCACATCCTCTTTGTTTATAAGTTTCCAAACAGTTGAGTCTCTATAGAGAAAAAAGGGACTACCCAAAAGTAAAAATTACTGCCATTTACAATGGAATTTCACACACATGATCTGATTTAGAGTTTAATCCTCATCGACTCTATGGGAGTACATACTTTGAGCAGGTATTAACACTTCCATTTTAGAATTGTGGCTGAGTAGTCTAATTGAGGTTTGCCCAAGGTTTTCAGTGGCAGAAAAAGGATTCAAATACATCCAATTGGCGGCACCCATAGCTCAGTGGATAGGGCACCAGCCACATACACCAAGGCTGGTGGGTTCAAATCCAGCCCAGGCCAGCTAAAATAATGACAACTGCAAAAACAATGACAACTGCAACAACAACAAAAATAGCCAGGGGCAGCGCCTGTGGCTCAGCAAGTAGTACGCCAGCCCTATACACAGAAGGTGGAGGGTTCAAACCTGGCCTCGGCCAAACTGCAAAACAAAAAAGTAGCCAGGCGTTGTGGTGGGTGCCTGTGGTCCCAGCTACTCAGGAGGGTGAGGCAAAAGAATCACCTAAGCCCAGGAGCTGGAGGTTGCAGTGAGCTGTGTGACGCCACCGCACTCTACTGAGAGCGATAAAGTGAGACTCTGTCTCTACAAAAAAAAAAAAAAAAAATAGCCAGACATTTTGGCGGGCGCCTGTAGTCCCAGCTACTTGTAAGGCTGAGGCAAGAGAATCACTTAAGCCCAAGAGTTTGAAGTTACTGTGAGCTGTGATGCCACATCACTCTACCGAGGGTGACATAGTAAGACTCTGTCTCAAAAACAAACAAACAAACAAAAAATACATCCAATTACAAATCCAGTGCTTTTCAGTTTATAACTTCTGTCTTTCGGCCTCTCCTTCAGTTTTATTTCTGCTAATTTTCCACCTGGATGTGGCCTATGAGGCCCTAGAGTTGGGCCCTACCTATCTCCCTAGCCTCATTTTGATCCACATTTGTCCTTTCCCTTAACATACCAGCTATACTTTCCTTCTTTCAGTCCTCCACCTAACCAGAAGGGCTTTGCACATATTATTTCCTCTGCCTAAAATATTATTCTCCTTCTCGACTGGTTAAAGCCTCCTCTCCTTCCAGATCTCAGTTCAATCTTCACTCTATTAAAAAAGGCTTCACTCTTATATAAGTAACCGTTACCTTACCTTGTATTTTCAAAGTGTTTTTTTTAAGTGCTTTTCCAAATAAACTCTCTTAAAGATTAAAAAAAAAAATAAAAGAAAAAAAGAAGAAAGGCTTCACTGACCTGAATAAGTAACTTTCCCTAATGCAGGTTCTCAAAATAACACGTACTCTCTATATAACTCAGATCACAGTTGTATCTTTTCCTACTTGTAAATTTATATTAATTTGCATGATTATTCTTTGCTTAGTGTCTAGCTCTTTCACTAGTCTACAGAACTCCCAAGAGAGAAAGAGATTTTTTTTCCCTCACCATTCTGCCAAGTGCCTAGCACATCAGTTGTTGAAAGAATGAATGAATGAGTGAAACCTTTAGCATTCTCAAGCCCTCTAATTCATCTCTACACCTCACTATCAGCTGACAATCTCACATCCTACTTTACAGAGAAATCAGTTATCTCTCCCTACTCCCATCTCACCTTGACATTACCCTTCTTACACACCCCTACCCTTTAGGTTCCAACAAACACTTAAATTTTTTTCTTTTTCTTTTTTGTTCCAATCTGTCTTCCAGGACAGAGTGCAGCAGTGGCATGATCATAGGGCACTGCAGCCTTGAACTCCTGGACTCAAGGAGTTTGTTTGTTTTTAAAGATGGGGTCTCACTATATTTCTCATATTGATCCCAAACTCCTGGCCTCAAGTGATCCTCCTACTTTGGCCTCTTAAAATGTTAGGATCATAGGCATGAGCCACCATGCCCAGGTTCTTCTTTCTTAAGACCACTCTTAACCCTTCTCTTTGTTGCAAAACTTTCGAATGAGTAGCCTATATTTGCTCATTCCAAGTCTTCATTTGCTGAATACTCATAAACTACTATAACGATGTATGCTCTCACATTACTCTAATGAAACTGCTCTAGTTTTCAAACCTAATAACTTCTTCATTTTGTCTAAATCCTCATCCAGTCTCATTCACCTACATTATCTGATCATTCCTTCTTGAAACTCCCTTTACTCCAAGGCTTTAGACACTAACGCACCACTCTTTATTCTCCTGCCATTCTGACCACATCTATCAGTTCTTCTTCAGCCCATTCCTCTACAATGGAGTTCTCAGCTATAACCATTAGTTCTTTTCTTCCTTCTTACTCTCTATAGCAGTGGTTCTCACCCTTCCTAATACCGCAAACCTTTAATACAGTTAAAAGGAGTCGCAACCCACAGGTTGAGAACCACTGCTCTATAGGCATTTACTCTAGTCAATAGCTTTACTACCAAATACCTACAACTCCTATCTCTAAAATAGATAAACAGACATAGATTTCTCTACCAACTATAGATCTACATTTTCAGGTATTATTTTTCAAGGAACAAGTGCAATAAGATTGACACATTCAACTCAATATATGTTATAAGTAACTTCTAACATAATATACCATAAACTCAAATGAACCAAACAATTTCCTTCCTCTCTTTGTAGTTTCTTCCTCAACAGAAGAACAACTTTCTTCTCCTTAGAGAAGTCTAAGATGACTTCCAGCTTCCTGGCCTAAATGAATAGATGTCATAAAGCTGAAGAACATTAATATTGTTTTTATATTAAAATAAATACTTATCCTATCCTTGGGATAGTGTTAATAATTTTCACAAAAACTACCCCACCAACACTTTGATAAAGGTATTTTCACCATTACTAATAATACTACCTTGGGCTAAGCCACTAACCATCTCTTTTTTTTCTTTTTTTTTTTTTTTTTTGAGACAGAGCCTCAAGCTGTCACCTTGGATAGAGTGCTGTGGCATCACAGCTCACAGCAACCTCCAATTCCTGGGCTCAAGCAAGTCTCTTGCCTCCGCCTCCCAAGTAGCTGGGACTACAGGCGCCCGCCACA